>JANTNU010000009.1:26229331-26241100 GCA_024752395.1 Erythroxylum havanense | reverse complement strand
AAAAATTTCTTTTAAGTTTTTTATTTTCCGAAAAAATTTTCCTCTTTTATATTTTGGTTAAAAAATAACAATGTAATATTTAGAATATAAATATTTCCCTCAAATATATATATATATATATAAATATTAGACGTGAATTAATCAAATATTATGATAACTCAATTTACTTCTTAAATTCAAATTGTTCTAATTAAATTTGATTTAAATTAATAATTTAAAATAATTACATTGATTTATTGATTTAATTTGTTAAGTTCAAATTTAGAAAATATAATAAATTGCCATATAAACTCTTTTATAATTTTTTTTAATTTGCAAAAAATTTCTTTCTCACTTTGAAATTTTTAGAAAATTTGTTCTCTTAAATTTTAATTAAAAAATAATGATAAAACACAAATATTATATATGAATAAATCAATTGTTGTTTAGAATGATTCAAGTAAACTCTTAAACTATAACAAAACTTATTAAATATGATATAAACTAATAATTTATTATGTCTTAATTAATTTTAAATTAAATTAGTTCAGTTTAAGTTTAGAAATGAATCAATTAACATATTAGTGATGTATAATTAATCCACATATGATATTAATATATTTTATCATTATTTTTAACTAAAATATAAGAAAATGAGTTATTCTATAAAATTAAAAGGTAGACAATCTTTAAATTGTAAAAATTTAAATTTTAAAATTTTTAAAAATTATAAGAGATGTGTACAACTTTTAGAGATAATCAATTTTAAAGATAGTTGTTTTTTTATTCTTAGCCCTAACATTTACAATTTTTAATTAAATTATTAATCTTTTAAAATTTTAATAATTTAATTTAAAATATTAATTATATTAATAATTTTTAATTTAGTTATTATTTATTATTATTTTTTGAGTGAACATTTACGTATCATAAATATAAACGATTCTATTAACCAAATTAAAAAATTGCTAAGAAATTAACAATTTGATAGAACAATTAAGATTTTAAATGATTAATTACTTAATTAAAAATTTTAAAAACTTATATGCTAAATTGAAAAAATATCCAGAAATTTGGACAATGATTATTCTTGTCTTTTATAATGTCTAGTGTATTTAACATAAGAAAGTAAAATACGGTTAAAAGGTCATGGGTGTGGCCCAGCAACCTGCGACCGTCTCTGTCTCTTGCGAGCCCCTCAAGAACAGTGGGGTCCAATGTCCATCATTACTGTGTTTAAACTTCGAATCACCGAAGCAAACATACATACCCCCCAAAATAAACTACCAATTAAAACCCTCTCATTTTCTCTTCTCTTCTTCTCTCAAGTCTCAACCCCTACTCTCTGTAATGTCCTTTTGAGACATAAAAATTTCAAACATATTTAGTGGAAGTTATAAAAACTTGTTAGAGAGCGAGGGAGAAGCACGAAGCTATGGCATCAAATGCCTACAGAAATGGTACTCCAAAGCCCGCGCTCAAGCCTCTCGCAGCAAATTTCAGATCATCATCTTCCAAATCCAGGGTTATTCCTTCTCACGTGACGGGATCTGCTCATCGCCGGAGCAGCACCGGCTCGTTTGGCCCCAGCGGCCCTGGAGACGATGGAGGTTGTTTGCTTTCACTCCCTACTTGTGGTAGTTGGTTTCGACTTTTGCTTTTCGCTCACTGACTTGTGTTGTTATGGCTTTGTTTCAATGCTTGTGGATAGTTCCGGGAAGGGTTCGAGTTGCGGTGAGACTTCGGCCTCGAAATGCGGAGGAGTTAATGGCTGATGCTGATTTTGCTGATTGTGTTGAATTGCAGCCAGAGGTAGTCTCTGGTTTCTCTTTTTCTTTTTTTCTTTTGGACTTTTTATTGCGATTTGTGTGTACATTTTGATTTAGTTATTACGCCATTTTGGTTACTATTCCTCAGCTGAAGAGGTTGAAACTTAGAAAGAACAATTGGGATGCGGACACTTACGAATTCGATGAGGTGCTTACTGAATTCGCCTCGCAGAAGCGCGTATATGAAGTTGTTGCGAAGCCTGTTGTGGAGGTCTTGATTATTCTGTTTCATTGTGCTTCAGTGAATGATTCAATGTAAAGTAGCGAAGTAGCTGACTTGTAAATTATGTTGATTTTGTAGAGTGTTCTTGATGGTTACAATGGGACTGTTATGGCTTATGGTCAAACCGGTACAGGCAAAACTTTTACTCTTGGACACCTTGGCTATGATGATACGTCTGCTCGTGGAATCATGGTCCGTGCAATGGAGGATATTTTGGCTGATGTTTGTCCAGAGACTGATTCTGTTTCAGTTTCGTATTTACAGGTTGCTTGGCTCTAGTGCTTAAAAGTTGATTGTACTATTGTATGTCGTCTTTCATTTTTTTGTTTTGGTATTGACTTCTAGCAACTAGCCAAATGGAATTTTCGGAGTCCAAAGCACACACTTCTGCCACCACATTGTTTGGGTTTCTTTCTTATGTCTTTCCTAATGTTAATGGTTTTGTGAAATATTCTAGCTTTACATGGAGACTATCCAAGACCTGCTTGATCCTGCAAATGATAATATTCCCATTGTGGAAGACCCTAAAACTGGTGATGTTTCTCTACCTGGTGCAACTCTTATAGAAGTAAGGGATCATATGAGTTTTTTGGAGCTGTTAAGGATAGGAGAAACCCATAGAATTGCTGCTAATACAAAGATGAATACTGAGTCTTCTCGTAGTCATGCTATTTTGATGGTTAGTACCTTTCTGCTGTCTCTCACTCTATGTGGTAACATGTCTTTCTTCCCTTTGGAAGTCTCACTTATAATGACATATACTACTGCAGATTCATGTTAAGAGGTCGGTTTCGGGGCAAGAAGATGTTGTTTCAAGTGGCATTGAGAACTCTTCTCACTTGGTGAAACCTTTGAGGCCACTTGTTCGGAGAAGCAAGTTGGTTCTCGTTGATCTTGCAGGTTCAGAACGCATTCACAAGTCAGGTTTGTATTGGATGTATAACGCTATCAAGTTTATGCTGGTCTCTATATAGCTTATCTTTGATATTTGTGACCTTAATTGCGAGTGTTTTCCTGATGAAAAGGGATAGCAATCATTGTGGCTGTAATACAATCTTCAATTATTTACATACTTTTTCATTTTTGCTTCAAATTCTTTGATCCACATGTTTAGAAATATGAGCACTCGATATGACTTTTGGCACTCATAGCTTTAATGGTTCTTTAGGAGCTACCATTCCATGCATGTGAAATCATCCTTTTGATTTTTACAGGGAGTGAGGGGCATATGTTAGAGGAAGCAAAGTCTATAAATCTATCACTTAGTGCACTAGGGAAGTGCATAAATGCACTGGCAGAGAATAGTCCTCATGTTCCAGTTCGTGATTCAAAACTTACAAGATTGCTTAAAGATTCATTTGGAGGTGAGATGCCTTTCATGGGACTTTGAGATGTTTTAGTGTATAAATGAAGGTATAATAAGCACTATGATCAGTTTATGTTTTACACCTAATGGCTTTAGCATTTATCATATTTCAGGTTCAGCGAGAACTTCATTAGTTGTGACGATAGGCCCTTCACCACGTCATAGAGGAGAGACCTGTAGTACTATATTGTTTGGACAAAGGGTAAGAGTTTAATTGATATGATGTATCTAGATCATCTATGGTGCCCTCAGTAATTCCAGTTCATTTAACATCCAAACTGTTATGCCTATAAATCTTGAGCTGCCTGAATTCATTTGCTAATTTTCCTTGCGTTCCGATACTTGATGATTTCTATAATATGCAATAAGATTACTATTTCTGCAGTTTCTTGTTGTCTACTTACCTGTTTTAAGATTAACCAGCTTGTGGTTGTTTTTCAACTTCATTGTTATGTAGGCTATGAAGGTTGAGAATATGTTAAAAATAAAGGAAGAATTTGATTATAAAAGTTTGTCTCGAAAGCTTGAAATACAAGTTGACAAGCTCATTGCTGAAAATGAAAGACAGCAGAAAGCTTTTGATGACGAAGTCGAAAGAATTAACCAAGAAGCACAATGTCGAATTTCTGAGGTGGAAAAAAACTTTGCAGAAGCCTTAGAGGTTAATACACTACTTTCACAGCCCTGCATTTTTCATTAAAATTTTGTTAATTACTTTTCTGTGGCCACTGATTCTTTTTACATCAAATAAGTTACAATTGTGTGAACTTTTGTGAATGACATATCTCGGTTCACCACTCATTGTACATGAAGAAACAAAAGTGGAATGAGTTGACATTTCTTAGTTGTGAAACTTTTTCACTGAAATCTAATATTTGTTTTTTTACATGGAAATGTATCCAATTTGAGATTTGTGCTGTTTCTGCAGAAGGAAAAAATAAATTGCCAGATGGAGTATATGGAGTCAGTCAAGAAACTAGAAGAGAAAATGACGATGAATCAGCATGATGGCTTCATCAGTAAACGTAATGGAGAGGTACGCTATCTATAACTGATACTTTTTTGGGGACGTTAAATTGTTGAGGTATCTTTGCTGGTTAGGCTGATCAATTTGGCCAGTTTTGAGATGATAATGTATTGCTCCTATCAGCTCTAGCTAGGATTCTTCTGTTGCATCTTGCTTTGGTATAAGTTTGTATTTCACTCAGGACATATATGACAAATGTTAGGCATAACTTGAATCCTTTGCATATATCTTGCATGCAACTTTTACGCACCGTAAAAACAATCATGATGTGTTTCAAAGGTAAACATGTTTCCATTATGTGCTATCCTCATCATTGTATATCAGGTCTCCTTGTGCTTACTTTGAGATTAACCATTGCTCCTCCACCTGTTCCATCTCCTGTTATTTTCAGAAGTTGGGGGCTTCTGTGAGTGAGGACATTGCTGAGTTAAAGAGGTTGCTTCAAAATGAACTTCAGTTAAGAAATCAAGCTGAAGAGGAGGCCAACAAGCTCAAGAGTCAATTAGATCAATTTTTGCAGTCTGCAGTATGTGTTATGTGGATTACAATGCTTTACTCTCTATACTGCTTCTATATGATTCCAAGCTTTTCTTCCTTCCCTCCCTAATTATGTAAGAAGATAAAAGAGTTATGAATTTGTTAAATATAAGGGGTTATTTCATTCACTAGGCAGGTGGTGATGCCGAGGTTATAAAGCTGCACAAGAAACTGGAGGATGATGCCAATGAAAAGAAGAAAATGGAAGAAGAAATTATGATTTTGAAAAGTCAGTTATTGCACTTGAATCTTGAAGCTGATCAGGTAATTTTATTTAGATAGATGCCCTTCTTACGTTAAGCCCGTAATTATTTGGTTTTAATACTAGCTGAAATGCTCTCAAATAACTGTTTACATCAACATCAGTGGTTTTGAGAAATAAGACGAAGCAGATCTGTCCCTTCAATTACAAATCTATACTTTTGAAATTCTAGCACTGTTAACGTCATTTTTATGTTTGCAGACAAGAAGGCACATTGACAGAGGCGTATCTGGAAATGGCTTCACTTCCTTAGATTCCCTTATGTCTCAATATAAGCATTCCCAGTTTAGTGAATCCACCAACGGACACCAGCCACCAATGGCCTCTCTTTTTGAGCAAGGTAAACAAATTTTATGCATGGAGTTGTATGATAACTGAGATCCAATTCATGTGATTCTTGTATAATTTTTTCATAAAATTATTTGACAGTTGGACTACAAAAGGTTTTGCAACTGCTTGAGTCTGAAGACGCCAATGTCAGAATCCATGCAGTAAAAGTGGTGGCTAACTTAGCTGCTGAAGGTCAGTAGTGCATTTTTCACCTTTCATTTCTCCTGTCAATTCTGCTCTCAAGTTAATATGCCAACCTAAAGTGTTGATCTCAGTTACATCTTTTACCTGGGGCCTTTTCTATAAGTTAAACTGCAGCCAATTAATAGGAAATATAGTTCTAAATTTGCTATTTAATACTGCTTATGTTGATGGGCTTTCTCCCCCGTGTCCTTGCTCATAAAGTAAGGGAAGCCAGATTCCTGTTTGAGATAGAATACAGAAGATTTGTTCCCCAAAGGCCAACCCCTTTCCTCTCCATAATCTGAGAAAAAGATAATGTTACAATGTGCTACTCTATTACTTTATAATGTCACACCTAATATGTAATCACAAATTTCCTAAACAGAAGCAAATCAGGAACAAATTGTTGAGGCTGGTGGTCTTACATCTTTGCTGATGCTTCTGAGAAGTTATGAGGATGAAACTGTTCGCAGAGTAGCAGCTGGTGCAATTGCCAACCTTGCAATGAATGGTAATTGCAAAAATTTCTCATATTTGAGTGTTTTGGAGTCCTGGTTTGTTTAGGATCTTAACACCACGTGGTTTCTAAAATCTTTTATGTTCCTACTTTCGTCTCTTTCAGAAGCTAATCAAGAACTCATAATGGCTCAAGGGGGAATTAGTTTGTTGTCTATGACAGCAGCTGATGCTGAAGATCCTCAAACACTACGGATGGTTGCTGGAGCTATCGCAAATCTATGTGGGAATGGTATAGTGATTCTCCTGTTCATCACTTCTCTTGCTTTATGTTTTTGTTCCTGTGGCAAAATATAGGAGAAGATTTGCTTATTACTCCGAAGAATTTTGTATGGATCGCATATTTTTAGTATTTATATTTTTAGTATTTAATCATCAGTAGCATGTTGTTCTAATGTCTGGAGGCTCTCAACAGCTATCAACTAGAGACAACTTTTATTCTGCGTCCATAACTTCTGCTGAGTGTGGCTTTTTACCTCATCTTAGGTATGTATATATTGTGAACTTCGATTGCAGATAAGCTACAAGCGAAGCTGAGGTCTGAAGGTGGTATAAAAGCATTGCTAGGGATCGTGAGGTGTGGGCATCCTGATGTTCTTTCCCAAGTTGCACGTGGTATTGCAAACTTTGCAAAATGTGAATCACGCGCATCGACAAAAGGTATGGCCTTTTCCTAACATGTGAAATAGAGATTTATCCCCCTCCCCGCACTCACAACTGACTTCTTCTTTCACCTTCTTTTATCTCTAGAATTTGTTTGTTGGCCTTGATTTTTTACAACTTGGGTATTGGAGAATTATCGATGATCATTGATGATCCTAGTCATAAATTGAGCAAATTACTGTATATTCGTCTACATGAAAGATTAGGGTCAAATGGCTCATAGTGCACAGCAGTTAGTTTCTTTCAAGCATGTTTGATTGTCTGAGACAGATCTTTTTCATGCCCCTCAGGAATAAAAGGTGGCAGATCTTTACTCATAGAAGATGGTGCGCTTCCATGGATTGTACAAAATGCCAACAATGAAGCTGCACCTATAAGGCGCCATATCGAACTTGCACTTTGTCACTTGGGACAGCACGGTAAGCGTTTCTCTTCTTTTATTCGTTGAAGATCTTTTATCAGTGCTTGTTACTCAAAGAACCGGAATCTGAAATTTTCAGAAGTAAACACAAAAGACATGATTAGTGGAGGTGCACTTTGGGAGCTTGTTCGGATCTCCCGGGATTGTTCGAGAGAGGACATTAGAAATCTTGCTCGCAAGACCCTGAATTCTAGCTTAACATTTAGGGCTGAAATGCGGCGATTACGGATAGAATGTTAACTGCACAGATGTGAAATCCAGCGTCTACAATTCATAGGCACCCCTTGAATGATAGGGTCTTTCTTTAACCTCTTGTGTACAGATTGATCGACAATGAGTATCATACCTTATTCTTTATTAACTCAAATCCTCGTGCTGTTTTTATGTAAAGTAGCGAGTCCCGGTTGTAGTCTGTGTTCTATGTAGCAGCAGGCATGAGCCTATGAACCAATGTAGCCTACATGGAATCAGAAACATATACAGAGGTCATGCCTTTGAGTACCAGAGTTTTGTAATTGGGACTCTGTTGCATTAGTTGGCGACTTCCCAAATCCATCTTTCAGAATAGATTTGTTTGTATCAGCAAGGAATCCATCTTCGATCTTGTCTTTCAAAACTTGAAAAGCTAAGTAGAAGGTATAGGCGTCAAGCTTAATTCAAATGATGTACTTCCATGACTTTGTTCCAGGTTTTAGGCAAAACTTCATATGTAGGGAAGTGTCTAATAAACAAAAGTTTGTTGAACTAGTCGAAGGCTCAATAGTATTTCAAGGATCTCTAAGCCCAAGTGAAACATTGCGAACATTCAGATGTGGTAGGGACTTTGCCTCTCTATTAAGTGTTCGAATGGGTAGGATCAAGTCAAATTGGGACACCTTATGAGTCAGGTTTGATACTGGTCTTTTTAGTCACTAAATGGTTCAAACCTGGCACAAGGATGGTTTGGTTAACTAGTTTAGACTCGATTCTTCCTTGGATAAAACATAGTTATTTTGATCCAAACGGTCTGATCAAGGGCTGTTTTCAGATGTTCCATCCGAAAGTAACTCAAAATTTAATTAATTTGAACTTTCTTCAAAATGATAACCTCAGATATGGGAGAGGGGTATAAATAAGTATCTAGTAAGACTACACGAAGCTTCATTTTTTGTGTGTCGTGGTCGTCATCATCATATTTAGTCTGAAGTTTCGCATTAAAGGGAAGTCTAGGAAGATCTAATAATACTTAGTCTTATCTCTACATAATAAAGAGGTTGTTAGACCTACATGCAGATATGACAGAAAATAGTTATGCAAGTTAACATAATAAATAAATAAAAGAAAATAAGAATAATAAATACGAAAAATACTTAATACAAATAGTAAAGATACAAATACAAAATAGTAATAAAATAATAATGATGATGATGATAAAACTAAAACTAATAAAAAACTTAATAAAAGGATAATAATAATAATAAACGCGAAGAACACCTCTGCTGGTAAGACTTGCAAAGTGTCAGTAAATTTAAACCGTTCAAAAGTACTTGATCTAAAAGTGATTGGTAAGGTTTGATAATAAAGAAAAAGGTTATTTAGAGGCTGGAGTATTAGGAATTGTCAAGTTTTGGTATCGGATCTCACAATTGACTTGTCTGCAGACTTGTTAGGATACTCGAGATAGAAAACTTTTCAGCAGACGGGTGATATAAAATCAACATTCACGACAATTCAAGTAATAAAATGTTAACTATTTTACAATATCTAGCTATTATATATAAGAGCAGTTTTGACTTGTTTCAATTAATTAATTAATTTTTATTTTATTTTATTAAATCTTATCCAAATATTTGTGTGGACAAAATGAAAGGAAACAGGATTAGCGCACTCCAAACTGTAACGGATGATCTCGTCCACGCATTTGTGTAGACAAAATGAAAGGAAACAGGATTAGCACACTCCAAACCGTAACGGATGATCTCGTTCCTGCATGTTACGATTCACCCCTATTCTGTTCAAAAGCTTGCTGCATTTTCAGTGCTAAGAGTGCTAATAAGATCTGAAGCGACTTAAAGCTATCACAATCAAAGCGAAAGAATCCTTAAAAGCCTAGTGTTTAGGGAATACCTGCAACAAAAAAAGTTGTACTGGGACAGGTTTGAAAGGACCCAACCACAAATCCTGAAGCATATTTTAGATATGAAAAGGGTCCATTTCAAAGTTTGATATTCATTTGGATTAACAACTGACGAATTGGGAGTACTATGTTGAAAAGTCATCATTTGATGAGCGTTTTGTGGGATACCCACAGGAAGAAAGAAAAATTTTAAAAATATTATTTTTAAACCCTAAATTTTTTTATTTTAAAAAGAATCTTTATCTTAAACTTCACTTAAAAATAATAAAAATTATGAATAATACAAACATTATATATGATTTAGCGGAGAGCTATTTAAATGATGATTTAATTCTTCTATTAAATTCATATAAAATTAATTAAATATGACTCAAATTAATATTATATTACTTACATTTAATTAACTCATGTCAAATATTTATATTGCGTATATTATGTTGTTATTTTTAACGAGGTTTAAGAAGAGAAACTTTTTAATTAAAATGTAGAAATATTTTTTTAAGAATTTCAAAGATTATGAAAATTTTTAATATTTCTTACAATACTAAAGAGGTGTACATCTTTTACTAAAATATTTATTATTTACAATTGATTGTAAATAATAATGTATTAGATTCATTAATATTAATTATAAAATTATTTAGTAATATTATAAATAATTATTATAAATTAAAACGTGAGACAAAAAATTGAAAGTAGTGGAACATAATAATTAAAAAATGGGAAAAGTGGAGAGTAATAACAAGAAATTGAATCTTCCATCCGTTTAATCATTGGATTTTGTAGTTAGAAGAATGAAATGGAGATGTTTATGAAGGGACAGATTGGATTTTTCCCAATGTCCAAAAATGGTCCACCCAATAATCTCCTAAGTCAATAATAAAGAGTACAAAATGAGAATAAACAGGTAAACGAAAATTCAGAAAAAAAAAAAGAGAAATTAATTTTTAAAAAATCTTACTAAAAATTAAATTAGTAAGATAAAATGTTTAATATTTAAAATGTTTAACTAGACATTTATAAAAATGATTAAAGATTGGATAAAATTAAAAAATTTAAAACATAATTAAAAAATATTATCCTTATTAGAAAATTACTATTATCCGGGGCTTATCTGTGGGGAGTTTAGTAGGTTAGACTAAATCGTTAGAGGGTTGCGTGAAATTAAATTCAGATGGGGCTTTCAAATAAGGGTCTAAGATGGCCTCAGCTGGAGGATTAATTAAAGATAATAATGGAAAGTGGTGTGATGGGTTTCAGCAACATATTGGAAAGGATTCGCCTTTATCTGCAGAATTCTGGGGCGTTTTCTCAAGCCTCACATAAGCTTGGAACCTAGGCTATAGACGCATCTTCGTCGAAGTAGACTCTTTAAAGGTAATTAATATTCTCTCTACCTCCCACAAAGAATTAACTAATGATATTTATTTGGTTGCAGGTATCTATGGCCTTCTACAACGTAACTAAGAGGTCCATCTTCAGCATGCCTTTCACGAGGGGAACCAGTGTACCAACAGATTAGTGGCTTTTGCAGTTTTATTAAATCTGGGCCTGTACCTGCTACAGGAGCCTCTGGAGATCATCCAGGAACTTATTCACAGAGATGCACAAAGAGTATTGTATTCCCGACATATGCGCTAGTTTTGCTTATTTTCTTTCCCTTGTAATAAAAATACTATTAAATAAAATTAATTGGTTTGTTTTAATTTATAAAAAATTAATTAGTTTATAATTAATCATTTGTAATAACAAAATTTATTAACCTAAATCAAACTGAAAAAATTGAAAATTAAACTAAAAAATTCAACCAATTCAAAGCTTTTACTGCTAAAACCGTCAAAACGGTTTGGTCTTTAGAACATCAGTAGAAATACACGAGGCTTACTATTCCTTTCATTTAGTTAACAAATTTATGTATATAATTGAAATTGAAACTGAAACTTGGACATAAGACTCAAGCCTTCCCTATAATTTGATTTATCACAAAAAAATTATTTTATTATTTCAAATTATTTAAAAACAATCTATGAATACAAATTTAATAAGTTCCTTTAATGAAAATTATTATTAAGAACTGAAAAATCTTAGTCACATAAACTTAAGAAACAAATGTTTATTAGAAATTTTATTTAAATATTGTTATTATTATTAAGTATTTTTAAATAATTTAAAGCACTAAATATATTGGTTTAAATGAATAAATTTATAAATTGGCATCTTTTGTCTTTTCAAACATACAATATGGTCGGGTCGGCCATTCTGGGCCCGGACTCAGTCGAGACGACTTGCGGGCCGATCGGTCCCTTAGTTGAAGATC
>JANTNU010000009.1:25873111-25904438 GCA_024752395.1 Erythroxylum havanense | reverse complement strand
AATAAAAATTATTAAAGTAAATCGAATCAAAAAGTTTAAAATCAAACTGAAAAATTGAACGGTTTAAGAATTTTACTATCCAACTGGTCGAACCAATTAAATCAGTTAGGTTTTTAATCGTTGCCAATATGCACAGTCTAAATAAAATAATAATTTAAAAATAAGATTAGTATTCACAAATTTTTAATTGATAAAGTTGACTTTTAGAATTGAATCAATTTATTTTCAATTCATAGAAATTGTTTTAAAATTTCAATCTTTAAGATCATATAAAAAGAGAAAATGATTTTCTTTTATTAATGTTTAGTTAACTTGATTAATAATAAATTAAAATTTTATTTTGTTCTAATTAATTGTATTTATTTATTGAAAGAGTATTGAAGTTTTGTGACCTTAACTCTTTTTCTTCTCTCTTTTCAGGTTTGTATTATAAAGTTAGAAATAACAAATTAGTTCGAATATGTCTACTCAAAATTAATAGACCAAAATGGATTTAATAGAATTTAAATTAAAACTCGAATTCAATTTCAAGCATAATACATTTTTTTAAATATCACATTAACAATTCAAATAAATTTAACTCAATTCAATACTCAAATTATAAAAAATCTACCCTAATAAAGTAAAGAAGAGAAAAAGAAACATTATCCTAAAGGAAGCAACACGCCGGAATTAGAGCAAGTTCGACTCAGTCCGGCCCAAATTATGCTTAAAATTAAAATGTCAAAATAAAGCCGTTTTTACAAAACAGAGTCGTTTCATTATTACTTGCTAGGCCTAGGCCTCAGATCCTGACCCAGACAACCTTAGCCAGCTCGAGGCCACTGTATCCTGACCAGTTCTCATGCTACTCAAATCATTCCCAAAGAGACAAGCCAAGTAGATGGACCAATAGAATTTTAGTATGTTTAGGAATTAATTTGTGTATAAAGATAAATCAAAACACTCATTTATCCCTAATGATGATAACATAAAACAATTACTTATAGCTCCAAACTACATCAAATCAAATTGTAGGTTCAACAAATCATAGCCTTATCACTAAGGCTCCAACACAGTTGAAAATTAGTTAGTTCCTGATTACATAGATGATATGATGACTGGAAAAATACATGTACAAGATATACAAATGCGTAAATCCCTAATTTATCTTCATCAACTATAGTAACTAAAAAACAATGAATCCCAATTACATCAAACTATTAACTCAACTAAATAACACCAACAGAAAAATGAAGAACCATCTTTGTGGAACCAGCCTCTCAATAGTTGCTCCAAAAATGGTTAAAAAAAAAAAAAGTATGTTAGATCCACAAGGATGGCTCCAAACTGAAAAGAGACTGACTTGATATCTGAACAGGGGCAGCCAAAATACCCTCGTATACATGCTAGTACTCTATCCTAACTAATCAAAATTTAATGTCCTAAAAATCTAGGATTTAATAAGGGGACTAAGTCCATCGCCTTCCCAACCAAGCTTGAGCATGTGATCGACTACTTTCAAGCTTAACTGCAGAACAATAATCAAAAGGAGTTCGGAGTAAGGTTCAGCTTTTTGTGATCAACCATTAGAATCACAATGGACACAGATGAGCATTTCATTTCAATCCATTCAAAACCGAATTTGCCTACCCACCCACTTGAACCAATATTTATGATAAATAGTGTCCTTATCCAAAATTTGGAACAACAATGAGGTATGAACAGATAACAAACATTTATATGCAAGGTATGTGTAAACAGGATCAAACCCAGAACGTCTTCATGAATGAGTTAAGTATATTTGAGAGATGAAGAGGTCTCTGGATCAATACATCTATGATTTTAACAATACTCCTTTAATTAACAACATTCAAGGGGAACTGTCTTGTAAAGTTAAGACTTTATCTCCAACCAAATTTTACACCTGGACCAGGAGCACAGTGTAAATAATATCACACATCATTAAACTGATTGACAACACAAAAGAGTGGAAATCGAAGTTCAACTTACGGCAGGATCGGTGAAGATTATCAATTGTTTATCCACAGTTGACACCAAAAGATTGGTATTATCATTGTTTAAAGCCAGAGCCGTAATATCCTGGCCTTCTCCAAGCTTCATAACATGAAATACCTGTTTTATAGAACATCAGTATTTTGTCAAACAAAAAACCATAAAAAGTGAGACATCAAATGCACCAAACTATGGAAAACAATTCTACAAGTGCATTAAAGAACAGTTACAATGGCAAGTTTAGATACAACATCAACGTGGCATCTCGATTGCAGCCAATTCAAGCAAGCCCTACCTCGTGTCAAATCTTATAGCACATACTTTAGACAGACCCTATTACATAACATCAACATTTATATACAAAAGAGTAAATTAGGCGTGTGCTCACTACTTTCTTTGTTCATACCTCTAATGTATGCAGATTGAGGAAACAAAGTGAGGGCAAAGGGATGTTTAGTCTGTTGTCTTCTCGACTATCCTCTGATTCGAGCTCCATTTCTCGACTCCCTGGCTTTATTAAACTCAAATCTCGCTTGTTATTAGTATTTCTTTCATTTCCCAAGCCTGAGTTCATTCCAATCAAAGCACTATTTCCATCTACAGAAATTTCGATGCAACTCACAATTCCACTAAAAGGAAATTGGGCTCTGGCAATTGGTATCCCATTAACAGTAAAAGTACTTAGAGTATGGTGATCTTTGTTCCAAGTCATTACAACCCCCTCAGATGAAAGGCAAACGGCATCTGCCTGAACACCAATTAGCCTTCTGATCAAACGACCCCTTTTTAAAGAATGCAATAGAACATCAGATAAGTGGGAAGAAGAGACAACAATTCCAAGATCCGAACTAACACAACAAGACAGTATAGATTGATGGTGGCCCCGAAGGACATGGATTGGACCCTCAATACGACGCTTCCTGTTTTTGTCTGACAGGCTATTTACAAGAGAACTGCTGGTTGATGGGGATGTGCCAGTGGTTGTGGAAAGCTCCGACCTGCTGCTTGATCGCAAAACAATATCCCTGCTGATCTTCCACAGTAACACAGTAGTATCCCTAGATCCTGTAACAAGATAATTGCTATCTGGTGAAAGTGCCAGGCAAGTGACAGGAGCACAGTGCCCAAAGGCTGTTTCTAAGGTTTTTGCTCCATCCGATGACAACAATTTGATGCTGTTATCCACATGCCCACCTAGATAAGAGAGTAGCGGTTTCATTATAGAGAGATAAAGGAGGACCACTTTCTGCAAATTAAAGTATGTTTGCCGAGTTAATATTCAAGAAAACAACTCACCAGTTATAATTTCTTTGTCATATGTTATGGAAACCACAGCTGTGCTTCTGATTCCAGATGCAGCAAATGCTTGTGCCTGAGGAAAATGCCATTCCTCAGCGCCGGATCCAGCAGGCCCTTTGAACATGCGCATGAACGTTCCACCAGCAGAACTTGATATAGGTTTTCCATGTTGGAAGAGGAAGGGTGTACCCTGCCCATCAGGGGTGTTGGGTTGCCACTTGTGCTGTACAACATGTGCAGCTGGTGCATTTACATCAACAATTGTTATAGTATCTGAAGATGCGTGAATTGCTGCCGCAGGTAGATTGCAACGTTCAGGGGCAGAAACAGCATATGGCTTGACTTCTTTAGGGTTCCGAAAGATGGTCTGAAGTGAAAATTTGAATCAAAACACCAGGCATTACAGTGAAACAACAAGCTGTAACCTTGCTACTAAAAGAGCATGAATGTGAAGCATTACTCCTAAAGAATATATGGGAAAATAGCATGATTGTGAATTACAGTATACATCTGTTATAAGAGGGTTAGACTTGTATCCTAATGTCACAATGCCTCCGGACAGAACTTAAGTGCCACTGCCTACCTGGCACATTGAATAATTATTATCCAGAAGCCGCCCCCTGTCATGACGTAAACAATTTACCTAACCTTGCATTATCAAGCAGGATCAGCTGGCAAGTAGGACATCAAGGCTCTACTTTACTCATTAGGTTTAGAAAGTCCAAAAGAATAAACAAGATATCCATGAATAATCTCTGATCTCATGACAGATATTATATTAATGATCAATGGTACCAAAGAAATCTTCAGTGCATGTCACTTATATCATAATACCACGAGAATTCAACCATTATGATCTCAACTAGTCATAATAGCATTCATAGCAAATGGCTGAAATGTAAGAATTTGCACTTATAATATTTTGCCAATAGAAGACCTGCAAATGAAGAACATCTGCTAATGGCATCCTTTTCTGATGAGGAACTGTCAAGAGTTGGGATGGGGTTTGTCCAAAGTAAGCAATTTGGTCTTGCATTGCTCGCTGATGTACCTGTTTGACGGTGCAAAAAAGTTAAACAAAATGGAAGAAAATTTCAGCTTTAAGGGCTGTTGTAGAATAGCAAAGATACTAACTGGGTCTGGGATCTTGTCAATATCAACAGTCCCTTCATAAGTGATGTAAAAGAAAACATTGTTGGCCAGTATAGCTTCTTTGCCACGTTGTTTATAGCTGCATTTCAATTAATCACACGATTTTACATAGGAAAGGCACAATTAATCCATAAGAGAAGGTCATTTATTCAGATGCTGCCCTTAATTCCTAAAACAAAGCAATAATAGACAAAAGCAGAAGCTTAAGCAACAACTGAACATACAAGGAACGTACCCAAATATGAGATCAATCCATTCATGCAGATGAGCAGAAACATACTCACTCTCAAGAGCATTTCTGTGCTTATGAATGAAATCGACTGGACTTTGAGCCCAGGGAGGAAGTTTGACAGAATCTGTAAGAATAAACATTTATCACTCAGCAACTCAGCATCATTTTACCAATTATTCACATTTAATGATTTGAAACACATACCAAGCTTTCCTCCTAACTGTGTTGTACCAAAGTCGATCAGATTTTCATTGGTTAAGATCTCCGGAAGGTAAAAGAGCTCAGGAACCTAAGAACGCCCCCATCAAAAAGAAACGAAAAGGAAAATGAAAAGAACAAGATGACAAAAGAAGAAACCTTCTATAAACTGATTAGCAGGCAATGTTAAAATGCAAAAATAATGAAAGAACTATTAGAAAATGGAACAAACAATCATTCCTGCATAAACCACATCTATGCCTTTATTATAAGAACTCATACCAATTCCTTCACATCACTCATGTCCTCCAGTACCCCATTCCAAGTAGCAGGAATATCTGAGAACATTCTGTCTGCATGATCAAATTTCCCACCTTGAAGTTGAATTTGAAGAGTTGTAAATGGCTCAACTCTAACAAGATAATACAAAACCTGCCATAGAAACAAAACAGTCACATGTTAACAGAATCATCTATTTTATATGATATTACCAACAAAGCCTGCCAGACTCGATCTTGTACTTCTACCAGATTAAATCTTGTACCCGTTAAGCAGGGCACATTAACATAATCTTCAAAAATTAGAGAGAGAAACAACTAGATCATTCAAATGAGAAATAGTGCATTCTTTGTCTATAATCTTTCTTCTATTATTAAATTGGCAATGAAAGTTCAGGCTGTATACTCTTTTAAGCATGAAAAGGAAGGGGTGAGGTGGAGATGAGAAGAATACAGGATTAGTCAGAGCCATCAGCCATGAAGTAACAGGTAAGGAAACAATTCCAGGAAAGCTGAGCCATCAGTAGGATGATTTGGTGCAACCCAACTATTTGTACAATACACTTTTAAACTTCGGTTTAGAATATCCTTGAAAATTTTAAAACATTCAAAGTCATGTGTATTCAAATTTTAACCTTATCCATGCTGAATTGTTTCATGCCATCTGAAATGCAAACTCAGTTTTGCTCGAACAAAGAAGAGCAACAACACCAAGGCATGCATAAAATTTACCTAATGAGTAGGCTAATAGCTGTTATGCAATGATACAAGGCACCAGCTGTAAAAAGTACCACAAGCAACATACCGTCCCAGCACTTGAGTAATGTGAACCATAGTGGAACTTAGGAATGACAGGATCATCAAAACTATAATATCTCTCTTGGAACTTCTTTAGCCGATCAGGATCCAATGCACCAACAGGCTGCAAGTATCATTTCACATTATAGTAAAAGTAGATTTTATTCCAAAATAATAGAAACCAAAACTCAAGACATGCCACCTTTGATAGATCACGATAAGAAGAAGGATCGGTAAGATCTAGACTCTTAGAACTGTAATCTGAAATGATCCATGGAAAAACTGGATACTGCAACAAAACAAACTAAATTAGAATTATATGTACAGAATTACTACACAGCAACTAGTTAGGAAGCCAACCTGAGTGATATCGTTATAGCTACGCCCAGACAGGGTATTAAGCTGCATTAGATATTCAAAATTACTAATCTGCATTTAAGTAAGAATTTAGTCAGCGTTGCGGCCTTTAGGGGAGCAAACTAGAAAATTGTAAGCACTATTCCAGATACACAGAAATCCATTCTTCACTTTATACCTCCCACCTAGCCCAACGTTCCATAAGTTGAGTTCTTTTCAGAAGTTGTTCAGGTCTCTACAAGAGAAAGAAATTGATATAACAGAAAGAACCATGATTAGAAATTTTCGAACCACATTATGCAAGTGCTTATACGCAGAGACATGTACAAGTCGGGGAAAACTCAAAACCTGAGTTGCTAAATAAATGTTGTTCAAATGGGGAGGATGTAATTGCACAATAGCTCGATAGGCATTTTTTCGCCCCTCTGTACTCTGAGAAGAATGAAAAATTGAATCAACTATTTAATCAGACAACAGGGTACAAGATGGGACTTCTACTAAGGAAGAGTAAAGTAATACATATGAATTTTACAGATGAAGTACCCCAAAGTCAAAAAAGAAATTTGATCGGTCAACCATAAAGAGTTCAAGAGCACTTCTCCTAAGGAGATATCTGCATTAGAGAGGAATACAATGAGTTAAGAATCAGAAAGAAACAGAGAAATATCAAATATTGGAATTCTATCAAGCAGCTATAATAACCCAAATAATCATAAGAAATGGTAAAATTTATCTAGCATGAAGAACATTTTCTACATAAAAAGGCCTTCTATGAGAAAGAAGAGCATGATACATTTTTCATAAATGAGCACGTTGAGAAATAACCATCATAATAAGGTATTATTCCAAGCTGTCAACAAAAGGGATAAGTTACAAACAATAAAAAGATTGCAAAAGCCTCTACTAGTTAAAATATGATGCTAGGCGTCGCAGGAGCATCTAGAATCATATGAAACCCATGTGCAGGTGTGCAGGTGTCAGGATGTTGGGTAGCAAAAAATATAAACCACTCTTTGTAATCAATCACATGAAACCCATGTGCAGGTGTCAGGATGTTGGGTAGCAAAAAATATAAACCACTCTTTGTAATCAATTTTAATCAAGTACATCATTTGAATAAAGGTAAGTGAACTGAATAAAAAGGAAGAGCACAAAATTAGTAATTACTCTGTTCCCTCAGTATCATTCAATATTCAAACTTATCAGCCCACTAGAATAGAACTCTACGATATCAAATGAAGTAAATATTTGTAAATTTGTTAAGGATATCAAATAAGTAAATATTTGTAAAATTGTTAGGGAACTCAAATAGTTCAAACCAATAAATATGCTACTTCAATGGAACTTGTGAAAGCTACAAAGGTTCACCTTCTGCTATAAATCTGATGAAGGGCAGAAATCAACCAGTTGCGGTCCTTTTGTTGGTCTTTTGATTCAGAAGATTCCGTTCCATCCATGGAATTGATATCAGTGGCATCAACTATAAAATTAATTCTCCTACTTGTAACCTAAAAGACATAAAAGACGATAAAATATATCAAAACTAGATCCAATTACAATCAGAGTCTAAGAAAAATGGCATCAGTTTCTAGTTTTCTTCATAAATAAACAAGCAACAGTAAAGTTAGTTTACATCCTACTTCTGGTGACAAAAAGGTAATCTTTTTTCTCCCTCTATTTTCTGAAAAGCAGGAGACAATCAAATGAATGTGCTGCACTTTTACGCATAACTATTGGAAGAAGATCCTCATATCACAATATATAGGATATCTAAGCCAAATTCCCAGTACACAGTCTACTTTTAACCCATTCAGCACTGCAGTCAACGGACAAGCATCTGACTTTCTAACTCATCCACCACAGGCTGAACTCAAATGTCAACAAATACCAACTGTACCAGTCACTGCTAGATGCTTCACAACACTTATTACCAACAGTTCTTACAGACAAGTTTTAAAGTCTGACGGTATGTTAGTAACAGCATCAAATATTTTATAAACAATCCTTCATGGATGGTTGTCTTTTCTGGACAAATTTTAACATCTGAGTGCTCACTGACCTATGTCATATTTTCGCAAGTTCTATTCAATGTGTTCTTTGATTTTAAGCGTAAAAGATGGAATATGTAAGCACAAAAAGGAACAGCCTTGGAGATTGTTGCTATAAATAGTACAATGCCAGAAAGGCTAATAATTGCTTGTAGATCTTACTTGAAAGGTTCCTCGTATAACCCTCAGTGGTCGAACCATAGATGAAGGAAGCTCCAGAACAATTCTTTCATCAGATTCACTAGGGATGTATCCTGGTGCAACTGGTGATGGTGTTTCTAAATCCTTGTCAGCGGGAAGTCGAGTATCACCTGACTCTGATGGCTGCAAGTTTTGATCAGTCATTCCAGATGATCTTGGCTGGCTATCCACACTATTTTGTACATCATAGGTTCTAGAATCCAAATTATCAAGCTCCCCGTGTTCATCATCTTCATTGAGTTCATCCATTGAGATTACTTCAGCTGCCAGAACTGGCACATTCCCTTGATTAGGGTGGCTTTCAACTTGATCATCATAATTGGCAGCAGCACCACAATGATCTGACCCTCTGTAGTTCCTCTTCAAGCATCTTCTCATCCTTGAAGAACTCTCCATAAGGTCTAGCTTCCAGAAAACCTGCTCAAACAAAGTGACGACATTTCTTAAAAGAAAAATTCTGAAGAATAATGAATAAGATATATTGCAAATGACATATCAATATAGAGGATAGGGGAGATTAATGGAATAGGATTGCAAGCATCTCAAAACATACACGTTCAGGACTACAAAATTTATCTCCAAATGGCGCAAACAGACTTTGCATCTCAACCAAGCAATGGACAAGCTTGCACCATGCACGAATTCCGCGAGAAAAACGATGCCTAGCTATAACATGAACTTGAGCACGCCTGTCAACCTAAAGAAAAAAAGGAGATAAGCTATGTTTTTGTGCTATCTTGTTATGTTATGGTAAGGTGATTTAAATAGTCTCAAACCTCTGAACGCTGCATGTTTCTTGCTAATGCAAAACTTGCAACCAGAATTGCAATAAATTTATAGGATAGGGCATTGAAATCTTTCCCATAGACTGATCTTGTGTCAACTGGCTGCAAACATTCCATCCAGGCAACTCCCATGGCCTCAGCTGTATTCCATCTCCTCACCCGCTCCATGTCGCTAGCATTCCTTCGCTGGGCAGATGTTGCCATTGCAACTGCACTAAGGCCCCTTCCAGAACCAATCTTAGCATTACGTTCAAGATCACGTGCAGCAGCCAATGCAGCCGCTTTTGCAGCAGCCTTATCCTTAGGAATAGCTGGGGCTTTGTTAGGCACCTCCTGGGGTTTGTGAAAGCTTGAAAATGTGTGCAACCTAGTTGATTTCCTCTCAAGCAAGGAAGAGTCACGCTTGAGCTGTGCATGTGCAGCAGGAGCTGGGGTTTCTGCACCCGAGGCACCAGCAGCAATCATTGCCAGAGCCATCGCAGCTGGTGGAGAAGCAAAAGCAGCTGCCCAAGCAGGAGAGATCATTGAGATAGCTGCCTGGAGGAGACATAATTGAAATGCATTAACAGCTTGCAGATACTCCATGATTGAACAACTTGAACCAACACAGGAACTTGTTGACATAATTTGTCAGCATAGTGCTCTGAGTATCACAAGAAAAGACACATGTAACAAATGCAAAGGGCTAATGAAAATAGATCAGGAAAACCAGCATCATGTTAGATGATTCTTGGTAGCACTCACGTACAGCTTCTACATTCTATGTCCAATTTAGGGAGGCAATCAAAATAAAGATCACAGCAGAGAGCCCAGAAGGCAAAAGCTTAACAGTTAAAGCCTCTCTAAGCATGTATCTGGAATATTCACTTCTGTGAATTCCTCGGTTTTACTTCTTCCTAACTCTTTTCCATCTTCAACGACCACATGAAGCATGTAAACATCCCTAAAATATTAATAGCCCATTTTCTTCTTCAATATGGAAAATATAATTCACCACAAAAGGTTTATTCTATCACTCTAGAGTACATTATCTATATAATGATCAATGAAAGCTTCTAAATATTTTCACAGAAATATTTAATAGCACAAAGCACAACTATCTGTTTGGGAAATTTCTGCCCAAATAAGGAGGCCACAATATCATTTACAAGCAATAGAAACCCTTCAGAAAAGTGTGTTAAACGTCGCAAACAAATATGTGGAAAAGAAAACTTAACCAAAATTTATTTGCAAATAACATAATTTAATAGAAGCCAGCATTGGTACAAGTAATTTGTTTGCCAACAACTCCCTCAGTAGTGACTGCATGGGAGAAGGGAGTTAGTAATAAGGTCATAAGATAAGCTGTAGAGTAAGCAGATAACAAAACCTCCAGAGGAAGTGCATCAGCAGCTAAAGCGCGATCATCAACAGCAAGAGGATTTGATCCATCAGTAGTAGCAAGTTCATGAATTCCAGCAAGAATTGGTCGCCACCTCCGAAGAATTGCAACAAATGGCGGTAAAATAGACTCAAGGTATTGCCTTCGTAGAGGTTTTCTGTCTCTGCCAACTGCATGCCAGATCTGCAGCGTACAGTTCAGACTAAAATAATATAAAAACATTCTGAAAGTACCAAGAAAAAAGAACCATGTCCATATGCAGGAAGCAGGTGAAAGAGCAGTAATAGGGAAATTTTTTTTGATAAGATCTCAAAATCAAATTATTGAGAAAAAATATACTTGAGCTAAGAAGTTTAGTGAAGAAGACATGCAGAACTAACCTCAGAATAAAGAACACAAGATGCAACCAACACCCTCTGTCTCTTTGAATCAGAAATCGCCATGTTAAGAATAGGTGAAAGTACACTGAAAAAAGTAATGTGAAATAGTTTAACTATCATGTATTGATTAAAAACAATGTAAAAACAACCAGAAAGAAATTCCGAATGCTGTGATCTCACTATGTACAAGAATTGATTGGAGTGCATCGTAAAATCATGAACATGCAGTACGAGAACGACCATAAATCCAAGAATGCACACATATAATGAGGGATAATGAGGAAGGGGGTTAAATCACAACAGAAAGCATATGATTTTTTCTTTCACATCTTATGCAGGAACATGGTTTCCCCTGACTACCTTTCATCACCCATGCAGGCTTTTGAAATTGTGACAAAATATGGAGAACGAAGCACTCATGAAAATGAAAGAAAAAATCTTGAGATGTACAAGATATAATCTGGTGAAGGTTTATAATTTTGATAAACATTGAGTGGAAATTTTTAGGGTTTTGATTTTTTTTGACAGAAAAGAAGAGGGTTAAAACCCCGGGTTTGGGCCTGGGCTTTTTTTGACAAGACTACCCAAAGGCATCAAAAAGTGAGCATATGGCATTCCAAGACTAGATCAACAACTAAGTATGCCAAAAATCACTAAGCCAATTAATCCTTATGCCAGTGTAATTAAGTTCTCTTACTTAAAAAGAAGCTCCAGGAATAAGTTCACATTTACCTCCACAACAAGGCTGACCGAGGTTGTCTCATTAACATAAGAGCACTACTTTCGGTGGACCCAGCATTGCCTCCCTGCTGATGAAATCCATCTGATGTCCCATCCTCAAAAGATATATTCCTCATAAGCATACCGCTTTCTCCATTGTCCTCCTCCCTCATTGACAGAAGTACCATGCGAAGCATGCACAAAAATGGTTGGTCGCTGTCCAACAACTGGTATAGTGCTGCCATCCCACCCATTCCAGTACCTGATCCTCCACCTATTCCAAGACCACCCCCAAGTCCAGAGTCATCTAATAATAAAGCTTGAAGCATTGATACAGACTTTTTAACCAAAGGAAGTTCAATCCAGTTTCCATTTGCATCTTTTTCCAATGCAGACCTCCAAGATTCCCACCCACTGCCGCCACCACCAAATACAGCTGCTTTGGGAGCGAGCCCAACACCATACCATAGCCTGCTCCTGTATTTCCAGCCTTCAGACAAGTCCATAGCACAGCTCCCATATGATACAAAAGCACAAGAAACTGATTCATAAGGTTCAGCTGCTGCTGCGGCAGTGAGTCGTTCCATCACGGCCGCAGAGATCTGCCCACTAGCATCAGCCATAGAAGCAAGGACCTAAGACAATACTTCCATTAGTGCATAAGTAGAAAAATTAAAACTGTGATGAAAAAGAACAGCATAGCAAAATATCTCCTAAGTAAATTACATATGTTAACAGCGTTCTGAATGAGAGTGTGCAGCAATAAAACAGAAAGGGCAAAATAGAATATACATACATCAAGAGGTAGCCCTCCAGAATCACCCGATCTGCGATCACCTAGAGTTTCAAATGAATCTCTACCAGCTGAAAAGCTTGAGCTATTGTTCAGTGGAGATACAAGAGAAAGAGGGGATGGAGAAGTATCAACACGTGATGCACAAGAGAGTTTGCTCTGCAATCGCAAATGATCTTCAACAAGCATCAAAATCACAATAGCATTTTCAACCAATGCCACGGAAAGCTGAGCAGCATTCTCTGCTTCTGCTCTGGCCTCTTTTGGAGATAAACCCTCAGCTGCAACGCCAGCAGCTGCTGCAGCAATAACTTGCGTCTGCAGAGAAAGAAAATGAATTGGCTATAGAATGTTGTAGTCCTCACAAACAACCAACAAAAGAACTCAAATTCAAACAAAATGATAAAAATGCAAGAGTTTCTCTGTGAAATATAACACTGATGTCTACCCAAATGCATTTTTCTGCATAACAGCCCTGGATACTCTAGTCTGGTATCAAACTTCACAAAGATTTGAAGCTTACTATCCTCTTATCATGATTAACAAGTTAGCAATATAAATTAACCTTAAACACTGTTGATAAAGCAACAGATTCACACTTCACTAAGTTTAAACATCCACAATATGGACTTTATGTCCAAAGTTCAATCACATGAAAGAGTAAATAAGAGTTGTATTTTCTAATTAAATTCATAAGTTTTTTCCCCACTTCCCCCACCCCTTTGCAGAAAAATGGAACAACAAGAAGCTGGAGGTCTGCAATCTACAACTTCCAGCCATTTTGTTATTGTGATATTGGTAGCAAGTAACCCAATCATAGATGAAGATTGTGGTGTCACAATGTTAGGCTTGTGCATTACATTACTACATTATATTGTCTCACACCAATACAATGCGCATGACCCAGCCAAAATGAATCAAAATGCAGAAAACTTCTAAATAGATATAATAAACAGACTTCTGGATTTTCTCTTTGTTACCTGAAGCTGTAGTTCTCTAGCAGCAAAATCTAGTAAGCCACCCAAGAGCCTTCTTTTAAATATAGGCAGTGATTCTTCGCGTCTACTCAATCATAAAGAAGATTACCAGATTGAGTAATCAATTTGGTATAACTCATCAAGATGAAAAGGAAAGGAATAATTGTCGCCCAAATTGTTAGATTTAACACTTAAACCAGTTAAAACTAAGACACAGAGAATAGAATTCATAAACTGCAATCACTAAATGCAAAACATTATAGAAAAAAAAACAAAATGCACTAATTTTCTGGTGGCTATCCAGGCAGGATCTTTACTCAGTATGCAGGGGCCACCAACAATGAAACACTGATTCTTTCTTATGAGAAATAATCACATGAAAAAATGTAAAAAGCAGCAGGTAATACTAATCTTAATCAAAGAATAAAACATCAACAACAAAAAAATATTTATTGTACTTTGGAACAACCAAAAGATCCACTTATCAGCTTCTAAGCTTGCAATTCTACACAGGCAAAGTAAATCATTTGATGTTAAGAAAACATCTGTTGTTCTGAATCAGTGTCAGTGCACCATAAGTCATTACATCATATTAAAAAATATATCTGTAAGGGAGCATCGTATGTGGTGCATATTCAAAATCTATAGAGAATTAGCTATATCAAAAACCATCCAAATGCAAGATCAATAGGCCACAGAAATTAATACTACCATAGCACGAGGCAACAGCATGGCCAAGCAGCAACATAATTCAAATGGGATCCAGATTAAAAACACCAGTTTCTTACAAGGATAAACAGAAAAATGAGAAGTTAACATAAACCAATCAGAATATATGGCTATACCTATGTCGCTGATCTCCTGTGCTTGACCCTCCAACAATAGATAGCCACTCTGCACAATGAATTGTAGCTTCAATATCCTGTAAAACAGAGGCAACAATAAATGAACTAGGAGTACAAGCATAGATCACTACTTGTACTGGTGGAATGCAAGTGTGCAAATAACTTGGACTAACAAACGCCAACAGGCTTCATGTTAATTTCCAACAAGTCATTCACAAATTAGGTCAAGTCCAGTACGAAGACAAATTTTAACTGTTCACTCATGAGGTGCAAAGTTTGATGAACGTAAAGCACAATATCCTTGTCTCCATACATATTCATGCACATTTTATTCATACATTACATCTAAATTCTATCCTGTCTCAAGTAGTGGAGCAATTCATGGTAGCAATAGAAATCTTACTCTTACCACATTTTAAAGAAAAAGAGGATGCCAAATCTTAGAGCACAAAGAACCACTAACAATAAGAACCATATTGTATAAATAACATAAAATAGCATCAAAGGCACCAACTTCTAGCATTTCATAATTCAAAAGAGCAGCACAAAGGAATTTGTTATTTATCTATACCTGAAAACTGTAAAGCAACTAATGGCAACAAAGCCGGCACATAATGTCAGATGGCTAAACACACACGAAGGTATTTGTAAACCAAACAGCCAGGAAGCATATAATAGAAGGGATAAATTAAATAGCTCATTCTACACCTGAATGACATTCTTCCCTTAAACTTTTCAGAATTTCTTATTCTTAAATCTAACACATAAAAACATAGATAAATATTCACCTTCCAACCATCCTTCTGGCGCATTGAGTGCTCCAGCATTATAATCAGGAAGTTGTGTATGAGGTCCTCTATGTCCCCTAAGCTAGTCAAACTGGAACTTTTGGTTGCACCCATCTGCAAAACCAAGCAACAAAAACCTCAACACGTAGATGTTTAATAAAATATTACTCCCATAGTGATAGTCAAACTTTAGCCGTTTGAAGACAAAATTGATTGGAATTACTTATATCTGGATAGTAGTTACAAATCGCACCTCGTAATTAGAGATTAAGACCTCCAGTATCCACTCAGGCCATTCCTCCATGCCCGTCAGGCTACTTCTGTTTTCTGGATGACTGCAAGCCAAAAACAGAAGATCCTGAAATCATATAGAAAGAAGTGACTCAGAAAGTACAACCAAATATCAAGAACTATGAGTAATTAGAAGAACAAATTAAATGAACAAATTTTGAAGATTAAATCAAGAGAAAGCGAGAAAGAGAGGTTGACTTCACTCTTGAAGATAGATGACTAAATGGTAAATACTGTGAAGAGTACTACTCTAATTCTTGTCATCAATATCTTACAGAAGAAAGAATAAGCTAATTCACAAACTTCTTTTTCTAAAATGAATTAATGATCCACGTGGTTCTTATATATCTTGTTAAAGATAAATGAGGCAAGTAATCGACTAATGATCAGTTCTATAAATGACAACACAGAGTGACTTGAATGATATAGGTCTAACTGAGATTCTGCAAGCAAAATTCAAACAAGTACTAGCATCATCACTGCCTATTCCATGTTGCATAGGAAGTCAATCTGGTTAAAAGATTACACCAGAAATATCAGTTTTTGTTTAGAAAATGGATCTGTTGTTTCCAAGTAAAAGAAAAGGACAAACATCCACGGACAGAAGTGGTTAAAGAGATGCATGAGTTACACTAAGCATAATCAAGGAGAAACATATATGTATTACCTGCAATGCTCGACTTTGCAAATCCCTAGATGCATAAGGCAGTGAACGCAATAAAACCAACAGAAGTTGCGAATGTTCAAAGCGGTGACCAGAATCATAGAAGTTCAACCCATCCTCTGTTGAAGAAGCATTTATCTGCAGATAAAATCAAGTTTCATGTATTCGACATCTATGAATTTCAGCAGATACAACATATATTTATGAAGCCACAGACGGAATAATAAACCAATCCCTAAAATTTGCAAATATTGATAGTTCAAATGACCATCAGAAGCTTCAAACACCAACTTTGAATGTTAGGCATTGGATGACAGAATTATCCCTTTGAATTCAATGGTGCTCAAAACAGAGCACATGTGGTGCTTGCAAGATGAATTACTCATGACATGAAGCACAAACTTCACTAAGGTCAGAAAATTCCAAATTTGAGGATAAATCAAAATTGAGATATAAACCATGTATTATGAGTTTTTAATGGGTCATACATTACGCACAGACAGATTCTGAACAATTCAGCACCCACAGTCAACTGAAGAAAGAAGAATACCGAGGCTGCTAATAAAGCCGAGTACACAGTGGTAGTCATAAGCCTGTTTGGAGCAGCCTGGAATGCCTTCTGCATTGCAAAGAGTAAAAGCGAAACTTTGTCATCAAACATTGTACTACCTTCTTGCAGCACTCCACTCAATAAGTTACTTGTCATGTCAGATGCCTGCAAACCAAATTTCAAATCCCCTGATGTTATTAGGGCACCCAAGAGTCCGATTACAGCAACAACAATACCATCACTATTGTCAACATTGTAGACGTTGTTTCTTGCATTATCAGCACTAATTGAAAGACTAATCCCACCCAAATTCTTCATGAAGGTATTTTCAGAAACAGATGACAGCCTCTCAATGTTTAAGCCAGCAGAAGTGGCTCCAATTCCACCGCTGCCATAAGATGGTTCATTTTGATAATCTTTTTCGTGTGAAGTAAACTCTCTTTCATTCAAAGTTCCTGCTTCATCATTGCAACTTCTTTCAATAACTTCACTAGCACCATCTTTTTCTGTTTCTTGAACAGCCAAAATATTGTCACTCTTTGTCACTTCTTGGATGTTATGGTCACCGGCTTTTGCTTCCCGCTGAAGCAGTACAAGAAGCGTTTCCAACCCACCGCAATTTATGAATGCCTCAGCAAATGTGTGAGCTCTGGTTGCATTTGGTTGTATTACCAGCCTGTAGATAAGATGCAATACCCTAGCAATCTGGATAGAGACTGCACTGAGTCAGTTTCATCAGATAAAGAAATGGTTCAGAAAACATCATAGCCTAGCCACAAGGCCAAACTACAATATAATGCTTGTTATTCGTAAGTGTGAAAGTAGAAAACATTAAACAGGCAGATCCCAGGAAAATCTACCAGAAAAATGTTGTTAAGTTAGATACTGGCACAATGAAGACTTTAAATGACATGATGAAAAAAATTGCTCACTACATTTGAAAAACACTTATTCAAGCATAAGAAAACAGTTTTAATGATTTCTATATAAAAATTGGATGGGTATCACGCAGAGGTTAAGGGTGTAAAGCCTTTATCTCATACAGTTATATGTATGGTGCTTGTTAACTTCCAGATGCCCTCTAGTTCCCGCATCACAAAAAATTGCAGAGGGATCATACATGTTTAGAAGCCATCTACTGGAACTTAACAATATAAAGATAAGCAGATATAACTATAAATCACCAGGAGGAAAATGAAGATAAGTTACCAACTTAACATGATATTTTAGTTAGGACAAGACAAGCAGAAACCTGAATAGATGTTCTAGATGACAAATTGGCAGACAACTATAACCACTGCATTTACCTGATTAGGTTGAGGGCAATCAACCATGAATCTTAGTAGACAGCGGAGGTCATCAGCAGCCATTGAAGGAGGTGCTGCAACTATTAGAAGTTCAATGATCACTAGAAGTTCATCAACCAAAGCATTTAATTCACCCACTGGACGCGCTGCCCCATTGAATGAGAATGTGTGCACGGAGTCCTTCTCAGCAACTGTCCAATAGCATCTTCTACAGCTGTCAAGAAGCATCTGAATAGCATTGGCATCTCTCATCACTGTTGACTCTGTGAAAACCATGTCTGCCAGGGATGACAGAAGTTTCTTTTGCAGTCCATAGCTGCATAAACCCCATATTTTCAGATCCAATAAGAGAGTACTGAATAGCTGCACCTTTAAAACATGATTATGCTTCTGAGATTGACACAATGAAACAACAGCTGCAACAAGCTCCTCATCTCCCACACCATTAAGCTTTCCAGCATCTGACAAAGAGAGAGTTTGGAGAAGATAGTTTAATATTTTAGAAAGAATTTCAGGGCCTCTGGCACGGCACAACTCTTCATTGTTTCCAGGGTGCTGAATAGCTGTGGCAACAATTCGAAACACCGGGCCAGCCAGAGCAGCTGTTGCCAACGACAAAGGAAGATTTCCAATTTCAGGTTCCAGACTATCTTTATGCACATTGCTTACAACCATAGGGAGTAAAGACAAGGGGCCACCATAAGCTAAAGCCCATAAAGCCTCCACTGGCCGCATTCGCGTAGCAACATGAACTTGCCCAAGAACCTCAGCAGGTCGCCGAAGAATGCCTAAATCATCATATGGAGGGATGTTCAGAAATACATCCAAAAAAATTGAATCACCCTAGGGATTTAATACACCCACAACACCAAAATTTTCCTATGAACTAGTCAAAGTTCAGTAGCATTACTAGTTTATTTTATATTTTGAGAAAATGAAAGATTTCTAACAACACTTTGGTGATTCTCATGTCTCAAATCAACATCCAGTAACATACTTTAGAAAGAAGGAACAGTTCAAATTGGGATTCAACTACACCTGAGAGAACAGGCAGGGAGGGAGAGAAATAAGCATCTTTCTGGGCCACCCAATAATACAGAAACAATAGATAGGACCCTGAAATAAAGACGAAGAAACTAAAAACAAAGACATGACTGCACACCTGTGGCACCAGAAGGGGAAGCATCTGGACAAAAACGCCCACTAAGCAATGCTGGGTAATAGAGGAGATGAATGTAACCTCCAATTTCTGCATCCAAGAGGGAACTTTCTTCTGCTAAATTGCGAGCATGATCATTTGTTGCTAACCAAGGAAGCCCTGCACCGTGACCAAAAGTAGGCAGTGCATCCCCACCTCTAGATGCCAAACGAGCCATTCTTTCTGGGCCAATTGGCTCTTTAAATATATAAATAGGCCCCATCTCAGCAAACAAGGGACACTGACGACGACGACGTTGTAAGCCAGCCATAGTAGGGGGTGGATTTGTCCCAATGCAACAAAATGCAAGGGGCTTAGAGATCTTAGGGAACTCAAAAGGACGACTTTCATACAAGGATCCATCAATATACAACCTCAATTCACTCTCAGGTTTTCCAATGATACCTTGCTTGCAAATATGTTCTAAACCAATGAAGTACCAACATTGTGGCTTGAATGCATGAGTAAAATGCAAAGAAGCCTTCCTCCCCTTTCCACTGCCACTTTCAACAACCAAGAACTGTGCATGAAAGTATGCTTCTATTCCCTGATTATCAGCAGACAAGAAACTGAACAACCGTGGCATGTGGGCAGTGCCTTCACCAGCAAGTGCACTGGCAGCTGCTGCTGCTGACATAGCAGATGTTTTCCCTGACTTAGCTGCAGCTGCAGCAGCAATGGCAGCTGCAGCAGTAGCTGTGTTCAATGTATCAGCAAAAGATTCAATGTAGATCCATGTAGCAAATGCATACCCACTTGTAAATGGCCACCGGCTCTCCCCAGGACCAAGTAAACCCGAATTTTCACCATCAAACTCAAAAGTACATGCTGGTCCTTTTGACTCCTTTCCACTGATTGCCTTCTCCAATGCAAGCATTAAGTAAGATGCCCAGGAAGTTTGAAGCAACTTCCTGATGACTTGAAGCCATCTCCGCAAATCAATTACACTGAGTGAATGTCCTGCCAAGTATTGGATGCAGTGGCATAAAGGAGTTCCATCCCATCTCATATGCTCTGCTGAGCCAGTATCCTGAAGAAAGATCTTCTCTGCTGACCCCAAAAGAACTCCTAACAGACCTGCCATGAAGCACATTGCTCTATTTCTTGTGCAAGCTCGTAATATGACCAGAAGCCCTCTAGCCATTCTTGTCCTAGGAGACATAAAAGCCTCGGTATCACTTAGCCAAGGAAGCCAAGGAATAAGCTCTCCAGCTACAATGGCAGCCCGAGAGTTCAGCATGACACTAGGAGGGTTGCTATCCTCATCCTCGAAACTCTCAACCCCACCCATTGTGGCCAAGAGTGAATCAACAACAGAGTAAGCAATGCTCTCTGCTTCCTCCCCCAATCCAAAGCTCTCAACTCCACTCACAATGTTCTTCAGCTTGTCCAAGCTTTCGGGCTTCCCCATAATAGCAGAATCCACTAGATGCAACAACTCTGGAGATACATTAGGCATCGTTGATTTTGGCTTAGCCTTTTGAGGTGAATCAACAGGGGAATATCCCATGTCTGTAAAGTAGGCATTATCTAGACTAGTTGATGAATTTGATTGCTTAATTGTGTAACCATATTGGGCATGGGGTCCAGGGCTTGATGTAGAACCATTATGTCGAACTACAGAGAATGAGGAAGGATCATCATACTCAGAACTAAAAGCTCCAGAAAAGTTCTGAGATGCTTCTCCAAATCCATCAGATGAAGGACTCTGATAGTCCACATTTGATGATCTGTTTGACTCCATGTGATGGGATTGAAATTCAACAGTAGCCCTTTCATGATCTTTCAGTGACACTTGTTCAAATTGATCTTCTTCTGCAGCAGTGACCACAGAAACACAATCATCCCCGTGTAACTGTCCATTCCTATACTCTATGTCCACTTCACCGTCACCATCAGTATTCCTATCACCTGGATAAGAAGTTCCTACTTTATCTTCTACAACACTAACGACAGCTTCATGGATACCTACTTCGTCCATCTCTGAAATTTTTCCAATGTCCTTCTTCTCTTCTTCGTCTTCCATCTTGTGCCGTTGTGTAAAATCTAGCACCTACTCACCCAAACTATTAATAACCAAAACACCTATCAATTGAAGTCCAAAAAATGAAACCAACCGTCAGTCCTGACCCTTCAACAATTAAAGAGAACACAACAGAAAACGAAATGTGTCCATAACTGATAGAATGCCGTAAATCATACTAGCGGTGACGAATTATAAATTGTCAAGAAAGAAACTATGAAGGAAATTTATATTTGAAAAAAGAAATAGCAAAAGAACACCCAGATCACCCCATGAACAATTCGAAGCAATGTGGAACTTAATCTCTAGTAGACTTCCCTACAAGAAATTCAGTTTTCCGCACCACATATGACTAATGTACTTTTCGTGTCACCTTGAACTCGATCAAATGAAGTTTTAATTCAAGCAATGAAAAGGGTGCAATAAAATATACGGATCTACCTTGTCAAGAACGTACATTCGATTTCAACGGATAGGAATCAGCCGATTATCCATATAATTCAGATTATCTGACCAAGATCCGCCTTATAAATGCAGCTGATCGAATAAATCACACTACTAATACATAACAAACGGAAGAAAAAAAAAAAAGACACAATCGGAAACCAATTACTCGGCGGAAGCAGATCGGAATTAAATTAGTGTTGTTCTTGAAAACAACAGTATGAGACGGCAAAAAAAAAAGGAAGAAAAAAAAAAGAATAAAAGAGAACAAAAGAAAAAATAAGTTCTGAGAACGGAGAAGAGAGGATCGGAGAAAGAGACGAAATGGAAGGCGGAGAAGGCGCGAGAGTGGAGGTGGATTTTACCAAAGAGGCTAAGGCTGTTCCTCTCTCTCTTGGTTGCTCAGTCAAACACTACAATGGTTTAATGCGCTAGTTAATAGTCAATACTTGGATACAAAAAACAAAAACTCATCACCATCCCACCCGACCGAACTAATCTTTTATACAATGCCCATTTTCCTTCCCTTGAACGTTACGATAAATGGAAGATTACGATTGGAAGCGTCGAAATTAAGAACTTTGACGATACATCTTGACTCTGAGTTGCGATGAGAGCTCAAATTGAGGTCCTGATTCTTGAATTCTACAACCTTTTGGGCTGAGAGCTGGAAACCGGAGACGACATTCACGAGCCCGGGTTCACGAATAAGGGCTGAAGCATGAACCTTGATTCAAATTAGGGTTCTCTGGAAGCAGTTAAGAGGCCCAACGTTGATTCATCAGGCCCAAGATAAACATAAACTATTTTTATTTACTTATTTTAAACTTGTAAATAAATGCCATTTTGAAGTTTATTTGAAAATATGAAATCCCATCTCCTCAGTTTATGTATATTAATTTTAGTTAGGGAGGTCAAATTTGGCCTGATCCGGCCCGATTTTGGTCCGGGTTGACTGGGTCATGTGCAGACCACGAATTAGGCCCAATGTTGATTCATTAAGCCCAAGACAAACATAAGCTATTTTTATTTACTTATTTTAAACGTGTAAGAAATGTCATTTTGAAGTTTATTTAAAAATATGAAATCCCATCTCCTCATTTTCAGTATATCATATTTGGCCTGGCCCGGTTCGGTCCAATTTTGACCTGAATTGACCGAGCCACGAGCCATTACTTCAAAAATGATGTCGTTTTCGATGGTTTTCTTTTTTTAAAATTACGGTGGGTCGGGTTGGCAGGCCTATGGATGAGCATTCCTAATTTTAGTTCTTTTTCACATATTGAGTTGTCCAACAGGATTCATACTAAATTTTGTTATCGTTATTGTTTCGCGTATTAAGTTGTTAACTTTTTGGTTGGTAGCAACAAATTTACCAATTTTCTTATTTTATGATTTGTTTACTAAAAATTGAGAATGTCACTCATGAATCATAACTTTATAATACAATTTTCAATTTATATAGATTTGATAATTCACCAACTTAATTTTTACAATTTTTATTTAAAATGTTTTTTTATTTAAGAAGCATGACCTTATAATATAATTTTAAATATCTAAATATTTAATTGTTTATTGTTAAAATATTTAATTAAATTATTTTTAACTTTTAATACATTTAAATATAATTTGCATGTTATGTTGTAATCAACTTATTAAACATAATTTATATAGAAGTTAATTACTTTCAAATGTTAGTTTAACATTTTATAGTGTTAATACAAAATATTTTATTTATGTGGCATAAATGTTCTTTGCATTACATTTAGATCTATCGATAACAATCTTTCTATTATATAAGAGTAAGATTGTATACTACTAAGTGTATTTCTCGATTCTATGTCGTTGTCTTTTGGTTATGAGTTTGTTTTTAATTGCAAACCAGGTGATAAAATGAGGCTTTAGGAATCAAAGTATGACTCCATAAAAAATTATTCCATAAGACTTCAATAGAGTTGAAAAACAACATCTAATGACAAAACTTGTTAGAAAATGCACCATTCGTATAGAAAGGCTAAGTAATAGTATCTGCAGTCCTTACATTATTCAGTCTGAGGTAAGTGTGCAACTAAATAGTTAAATAGATGATCGGTTAAGTTGCGTAATTTGCTCCAGATAAAAAAATAAAGCGACTCAATAAGTTATCTAGATTAATGGGTCGACGTTCGTGTGAAAAATATATTCCTTTTAATGTAGACTTAATTCATATCGAACTTATGATAGGGAAGTCCGATATAGAAGTTATATATAGATTACGGTCTCTTGCAGTTATTTATATTAATCGTAAGTATACGATTCTCTAACTCATTAAGAGAGCTTGTGTATTAAGAAAACTATAAAGAGACCTAGATCGAGCATTGACGAATAACTTCTTCAACTGTTCCAAGAAAATTGGAGCTCGTTTTGACATTAAAAATTGCTTGAAATCTCAAAATATTACCGAAATCAAATATTCCGTATTTCCTCCATTTTTACTCTTTCGTATATAATCTTGAGTACATAATAAATTCTGTGTTACGTATTACAAATTTAAAATAAAGTGGCGGTCAATTCCTTAAGTGAAGAAGCTCAAAGTTGTGAATAATAGGGGTAAACTCAAGCTAATTACCTTCTAGAGCCACGTAGCCTCTCCATTCTAAATTTGATGTTTAATACAAGGGTAGATAGTAGCCTCATCTTCCTCGTCAACTCGAGATGTTGATTTATACACTTGCAGTCAATTTTTAAAATTATTTCGTTGCGCTTAAATTTGATCTTGTGTTAATTTTCCAACACAAGAATCCACGAGCCATCTTTATCATTTGCTTATTTGAATTGGTCAAATGTAAAACTAAACGTCGACTTCAATTCAATCAGGCTTATCTAATTTTGATCCAACTTAAGATTAAACCAAATGTTTTGAACTTGATCGAAATTATGACCAAATTTAAGTAAGGTAAAACAAATTTGGACCGACCTTGAATCATCCAAGGTCCAAAGCTCCACCTGTTGCTATCTCCAAGTGGAAAACTGTTAAGATTCATACCATATTTATATATTCCTTCTTGGTCTGTTCCACTGCAAAGATCCCCAGACCCGCGATCCCTAACGTGACTAAGAGATCTCGTGTACATGTTGTGTCAATTGTCAAGAGGATATAAGACAACCATCCTTTGGACACATTGCCTCTTTTGTGTATACACCACTACCCCGTCAAGTGGGTCTAGTATTCAAACACTTGTTTTTTTATATACTAATTATAATATTAAACTAAAAATATTATACCGACTTCCAACTTGTAATAAAAAAAATTAACATTAAATATTCTGTCGAATGATCCGGCGAATTATGACAAGTTTATATATTTATTATATGACCATCTCATAAGATTAGGAATGACTTTTTAGTTTGATCTTAAGGTCAATGGGTTAAACCCAAATTGATTAGGTTTCGAATTAAATCTCAAGCTTGATCTCTTAAAAAATAGATCTCGGGTTGACATCCGACTCAAGTTGTCCATGTTCGACTTGACCAAAAGTTCAATAATTATGAGTGGGTCAAGCTGAACACCCAAGGAGCTTGTAATCGCACCCAGTTCAAGGCTTCGGCCGGTGGACTACTCCGTGACAGTGACGGCAATTGGCTAGGCGACTTCGCTCAACTTATAGGGTGGTGCACAACGCAGTCAATGGAACTCTGGGCTGTTTACACATGACTCTCTATGACTTGACGGTTGGGCTTTCGTCGGCTTGAGCTAGAAGTGGACTCGTTGGGGGTGCACAAGCTTCTTTCTTAAGTGATGTCCCGCTCTCAATCGAACAATCCGGTCATCATGGGTATCCAGGAACTTCTCAACTGAAACTGATCTGTTGTTCATCGGCATGTGTACCGAAAGGGCAACAGATGGACCGACTGGCTCGCTACCCAGGCTCGTCCGACGGACATTGGTATCATCTATTTTGATGTTACACCAACAGGGTGCCTTAATCTCCTTTTAAAGGATTTATCAGGGCGCTGTTTCCCCCATCTCATTTAGTGACTTGTGTACTTTTTTCCCTTTATAAAAAAAAAAACCAAACTCAACCTTGGTCTTGACAGGCTCAAGTGGTCGAAAGTAAAGGCGAGTCTTAGGATGTGCTTGTTTGAAGGTAATGGAAAAAAAAATAGGTATGGAATGAAAATTCATGTTTAGTATTAACAGAGGTAACACTTTCATTCTCCTATTTTTAGTAATACTCAATTCTTCCGGATTACCGAAGAAATGAGATTTATTGTTGGCTATATTTTATTCTTATTCCTTACTATATTCATTCCTATTCTTATTCTAATTACTGTTTGTAAACTAAGCGCCCCCTTAGTCATTGTCATTTCTACATAATATACTTATATTCAAAAATTATTATTTAATAAATAAAAATACATTAATATTTATGAAAATTATAAAATTAATTAGTGCTAATATAATTTATTATAAAATAAAAGTCATTTAATAAATATATAAATTTGACATAGTTAGACATACATAAAATTTTTATTTTAGATTTAAAATAAAATATTTAATATAATAAAATTAATTTAAGTATAAATTTACTTTTATAATTAACCTTTTTACTTACTACTATACTAATTCTAATTGTTTAATTTCCAAGGTCAAGATTGGACCTGAATTTGGTATAAACAAATGCTTAAGGCACATTCTTTCAGATCACAGGTCTCGGGAAATTATGTTAAGAAAACAACCCTCCCGACAAGCGTGGCATCGAGAGAGAGTGGGACTCACATGATCTCCGGTCTTTTTCTCTACCACTGGTTCACCGACCTTTTCGCGCAGTAAAAAATAAAAAAGCCTATCTTGTTTTACTTGTACCCTGTGTTTACCATTTCCAGTCAAGATTCTCTCTACGAAGCCTACTAATAAGTCAAAATCTCAACCTACCACATTTACTCTTCTACCCCTTTCAAACAGAATATTCTACCTAAAACTAAGGAATATGTTTTCATTTTATTTAAGTTCAACTATTTAGAATGGAATTTGATAATTTTTTTAAAATCTCAACTAATCATAAGAAATTGATTTAAATAAGCTGAAATTAAAACATTAAAGTGTATTTTAACTCGATCAGTTGAAATTAACGCATTAAAGTGTATTTTAACTCGTCTTATTTAAATCAATGGCATTATTTTGTTTAAAATAATTAGGCATCGAGTAGGCCTAACTTAAACAATTTAGGCTCAAACTTAATTAAAAAATATTATTTTATATTTTTAATTAAAAAAATTAGTGAAATCGGCCCATCGGCCTGTTGCTATTCCTAATTTTAAGTCTGATTGGGCAAGACAATTTGAGTTTGAAAATTTAAAAAATCCAAATTTGAGTAAAAATTCAATAAAAAATTTTTAAGATTTAAAATGTTTAATTATTATTAGATCGATATAAAATCGGTTAAAGATTAAATAAAATTTAAAATTTTAAAATATTATTGAAATATATTATTTTTATTTAAATAAGAATTTAAAATTTAATAAAAAAGAGAATGTTTAATTAATTAATTAATTTTTATTTATAAAATTTGTTAATTTACAAAATTTGATAGATTTTTAAAAATAAGATTTATTAAAATAAACTGATTCAAAAAATTAAAAAATTAGACAATTTAATTTTTTACAATTATATCTCTGTTGGATTTTTCCTTGTTCAGTGGCATTTTTGTCATCGCAAGAGTAACAGCTACGCTTTTGATAAAAGCTCGAAAAGTCTCTGTTAATAGGTCAAACCTGTGAGAAGAAAGAAGACAAATCTCGCGCCCAGAGTATCCTTCTGTGTTTTCCCGACTGCGGAATAACAACAAACACTAAGCAAACAAACAAAAACAATAAAAGCCCAAATACGACCTTTCTCCACCTCCACGCGAACCCTACGCGAGTCCGTAACCATCTACATCCGTGGACCCCACACCCATCCCATGTTTTTCAACTGGTAACACCGAGATGCACGTGATCTCTCTTACGCGCGTGCATCACACCACCCAACCGCAAACGACCCCTCGCCATTCAACGTCACAGCTCTACATGCTCACAAGACTTTTACGTTTGACAGCTTCACCATCGAACCAGAAATCCACACGTCGGCAAAATGCCAAAACCCTATTGGGTCGTACTCTAAACGATTGTGTAACCCAACACTTTCTTTACCCTTCGGAAATTAAAATAAAATAAAAAATCGGAATAATTGTGCTCAGTTGAAGAAACACTCATCAGGCTAACAGAGTGAGAATCTAGTCTTCTTCTCCAACACTCATCAGGCTAACATGGTGAAAATCTAGTCTTCTTCTCTATCTGACTGATGATTTCCTCTTAGACCCTCCGTCTGCTCATTAATTTACGACCATGCCATCGCGCCAGTTGCTTTCTCTTCCGGCGCCACCTCCGGCGAGTAACAGTCATCCCAACCACCGTCACGTCCACCTCCTCCCTCCTTTGCTCGCCGGGGCTTTGACTTTGACTTTGACGTTGTTTCTCCTCATTTCCGTCGTTGTCTTTCTGTATCTGAGACTGTCGCGTAACCGTACGGCTCCAACGGACCTCAGATCGCCGAACCACCACCAGCTCCACCAATTTCGGCGATTCTCCTACTCGCTTCTCCGCCGCTCCACGGCTTGCTTCTCTTCAGCTAACCGGCTAGGTCACGGCGGCTTTGGCTCGGTTTACAAAGCTGTTCTCTTGGGAACGAACCAGTCGTTAGCTGTCAAAGTCATGGACCCGAACGGCTCGCTTCAAGGAGAGCGGGAGTTTCACAACGAGCTCTCTCTCGCTTCGTCTCTCAACTCTCCGTACATTGTTTCTCTTCTGGGGTATTCCTCCGACCGACGGAAGCGTAAGCTAATTCTGGTCTACGAGCTCATGGAGAACAGAAGCTTACAGGAGGCTCTTATAGATCGAAAATGTGAAGAGCTTATGAGTTGGAGTAAGAGGTTGGAGATAATAACTGATGTTGCTAAAGGGCTCGAGTATCTTCACCATGTTTGCAGTCCTCCTGTTATTCATGGAGATATTAAGCCTAGTAATATATTGCTTGATTCGGATTTCAATGCCAAGATTGGTGATTTTGGGCTGGCGAGATTGAAGTCGATTGAAGAAGATGTTGTAGAGAAAAAGGAGGCTTTTCTGGGAGGTGAGGATAATGGGTCGATCTTAGAAGAGACTGAAAGTGTAGCCACAGGATATGATGAGAGTAATACTACTCCTGTTGGCATTGATCGTTCAGTCGAAAGTTGTGGAATCAGGATTCTGGATTCGGATGCGTCGCCGGAGACTATCCCGGCTATGTCGCCGGAGATGGGGGTGGATAAAGGGAGCGTGTCAGAGTTTGATAAGGCGAGTGTCGAGAGTGGAAGAGATTTGGTGGGCGGAGCTAAGAAGGGTGGTGGGTCAAGAAGAGATTGGTGGTGGAAACAGGACAATGGGTTGGGATCTGAATCAGGGAGAGTTAAAGATTATGTGATGGAGTGGATTGGGAATGAGATTAAGAAGGAGAGACCCAAGAGTGAATGGATTGCATCTCCAAGCTCTGTGGGAGGCAATGAATTGAAGAACACAAAAGCAAGTTTTGAGCAAAAGAAGCACAAGAAGAGGAAGGAATGGTGGGCTTCACTGGAAGATGAGAAAGCACAAAAGAAAGAAAAGATTAGGAAGCCTAGAGAGTGGTGGAAGGAGGAGTTTTGTGAGGAGCTCGCGAAGAAGAACAAGAAGAGAGGAGTTAATGGAGATTCGTGGTGGCAAAAGGATGATGATTTGGTACAAGAGAGGAAGAAGAAGAAGAGTAGGAGTAGCAGAGGTAGTATTGATTGGTGGTTGGATGGTTTTAGTGGTGACTTGAGAAATGGTCGCCGGGGTAGCCAAGATTGGGCGAGCGGAGAGATCCCAAAGAGCGGCGGTGTTAGTAGCACGCCTAGCATGAGAGGAACTGTGTGTTACATTGCACCGGAGTACGGTGGAGGGGGGCACTTATCGGAGAAATGTGATGTGTACAGTTTTGGTGTTCTGGTTCTTGTTGTGGTATCTGGGAGGAGACCACTGCAAGTTACAGCTTCACCAATGTCTGAATTTGAGAGAGCTAACCTTATTTCATGGGCTAGGCAGCTTGCATACAATGGGAAACTTTTGGATCTTATTGACCCATTGATACATTCTTTGGATAAAGATCAAGCTTTGCTATGCATTACTATTGCACTCCTCTGTTTGCAGAGGTCACCTAGCAAAAGGCCTAACATGAAAGAAATTGTGGGGATGCTTTCCGGCGAGACGGATCCGCCCCATTTGCCGTTTGAATTTTCACCGTCGCCACCGTCAAATTTTCCGTTCAAGTCCCGGAAAAAGGCCCGGTGAGTTTGATAGATTGACCCTTGACAGTAGAATGTGCAATGTTGTAGTTCTTTATGTAGACCATGATTAGCTATTATGTTTCTGTAGAAATTTGTTGCTGAAGGGCAGTGCAATGATATACTTATGTTTCAACAAATTCAAGTTCAACGGTTTTGACTTTTGACGGGTTGAGTGATTCTGAGCACAAAACACCACTTGACTGGAGCTTTACTCATAAAAGTTAGGAATCCCAAGATTAACGGTATGGGCCAAATGAAGTTACATATAGAGATAACCTTTGCTTTCCAAGAAGTGATCATACCCTTCTAATTAGCGTTATCCGAACCTATCAATAGTTGGTTGCTTTTCTTTGGCAAAAGTGACATGAAATTCAGTTGGAAGGGAACAATTCCGGCCAGTCTTTGCTTTTGAAAAAGAGGAAAAGATATAAACATAAAAAATACCCTCAATCTTTAAAATTCTTTGAAAAAACAAGTCTTTATTGTCCGAGCCTAGGCCACCCGAAACTTAACTTTTCTAAATAAAATGATATCGTTTTATTTAAAATAATTTATCCTCAAGTCGGTTTGAGCCTAGGCTTGACCCATATGTCAACCTATTAAAAACACTTTAATTTAGCTCATGGGTTAGCTCATTGTCATTTCTATGTCGGTTAAAAAATGATTACGAAACATGCATCGTATGGACATTAAACGTGGACTAATTAAATATCACTAATATAATTATTAAATTCAATTTTTAATTTGACTTAAATAAAAAAAGTCAACATACTCAGTATACATAAATCCCTACGAGAGTCTGGAAAGGTTAATCGAAATACATAGTTTTTTTTTGTAATTTAAATTAATAGTTTAATTAACATAAATATCATAATTGATACCTTTGTAATTTAGATTAATAATTTAACTAACATAAATATAATACCTATATCAATTAAATGTTATTTATATAACGATTTAATTCAACTTTTAAACTTATATTATTAACTTATGTCAACTTTAATTAGTTGAATTCAAGTTTAAGAGTAATTATTAATTTATATCATATTTAATTAGTTCAATTCAAATTTAATTTTTGAGTAACTATTAATTCATATCAAAATTAATTGGTTAATTTAATTAATTCAATTCAAGTTTAAAAGTAATTATTAATTTATATCATATTTAATTAGTTTGATTCAAGTTTAAGAGTTTAATTAAATCTTTATATAAATTTGGATGGATATTGCAATCTAATCGGTATACTTTACCAAACGTCTTATT
>JANTNU010000009.1:25780159-25797696 GCA_024752395.1 Erythroxylum havanense | reverse complement strand
TTAGTAATTATTAAATTAATTTTATAAATTAAATTAAATTTGTGATTATTATTTATTATTATGATTTTTAAAGATAGGGTTAAAAATATACAGTATAACTATACAATATGACAATAGATTATTTTGTAATTTTTAAAAAACTTCATGGACTATTTTATAAATTTAAAAAATTAACTAAAACGGTACTCAATATTAACAATACTGATGCAATACCGTACTAAAACCTAATTTTATTTTAAATTCGGTATGATATTCCTAAATTTTGCATTATAAATGCAATTTTTTAAATATCATGTTTATCTCTTATTTGATGTAAAGCCAACGAACTCCATTGCACAAAGTTCTTACGAGTATACGAAAAAGAGATATTAATTATATGTATTCTTTCATTTATATTTTTATAAAAAAGTTTCGTTCAATTATATTTTTATAAAGAAGTTGTTTTCTGTAATTCGAACTTGTGGTCAAAGTAAATATTCACAGTATTGGTATTTGGATCCTTGTCATGGACATCTATCTGCTAGTGGGATAATTCAAAGTCTTGAAGGTTTTTAAAGGCTCATTGTTAGAGCCCATTGTTTGATAAAATAAAAATTTTATTTAGTATAAAATAATACAGCACAATATGATAAAATATTATATAATAGTTACATAAAATCATTTAAAAAAGTCTAAATTCCCATTTATTTTTTTAGTTATTGAAAATGGATAAAATAAATAATAAAAAATTGAAAATATTTGTTAAATAATCTTATTTTTTATTTTATGGGTATATTGTGAAATCAATTATTAGGAACGAGATATTATTAAAATATTATTAAGATATTAATAATATTTTGTTGATTCTTATTTGTTCCATTGATATTATATTAAGCAAAACAAATTTTTTAGTTGTTTAATTTTATTCTTATCATAAAAATTATAAATAATTATTTATAATTCAAAATTTATTTAATTATTAATTGATTTTTAAATTTTATTAATTACAAAATTTATTTAATATGATTAAATATATTTAACTCTTAATTTTTAAAAATATAGATAAATATTTATTTTATTATTATCGTTTATTAACTTTAACTAGTTATTAAATATAATTACAATGAGTGAATAATTATTAATAAATTTAAATTATAAAATTTTAAGATAAAACTATGGTTTTTTTTATACTAAAAGATAGTTTTCGGTTAGGGATGACATCTGAACTCGAGCCAATTATAAGTTGATCAGGCCTCATATCAGACTAGAGTTTGAGTTCGAATTGTCCAAACTCAGTCTGACTGAGACACATAACTATTAAGAAAACGACATCATCTTGTAAAAAATAATGTTTTTTTCTATTTTTTATTTTTTTAAATCAAAATTAGATTGAACCAATTGTAACTCTAGTCTAGAAAGATTAAAAAAAAAAAAGATTAGGTTTGGTCACTTAAACCTAACTTAATTTTCATCCCTACTTATGATCAAATTGAAAGGCACAATGGTCCTAGTCAAGGTTGACCAATCAATCTTCACCATCCCCATCATCATAAGAGTCGTCATCATATGTTCCCAACAACCTCCATTCATGTTCAGTCCTCACAGCATCAACAAACGAACTTATGATGGCTTCTTCAGGACAAAACTTAAAACCGACTCAAACTCAAACCAGAAGTTGTGTTTTACTGTTTTTTATACCAATATGACAACTATTGTTCATGTGCTATGGTCCCAACTGTATAAAGTTACATTCTAGTTAAGAAACGTGCACCATTTCCCTTGAAGAGGAAGCAAAGAAGGGATAGAACAAATATGTAAAGTCGAGAACACACATAAAAAGCATGTCGACAAAATTTGTAATTATTATAAGATTGAGGTTTCGTACTATTAAATCTCTTATATATATCATCGGTATTTATATATTAGTATTAAAATTTTAAAAAATTAATTTAATTTTAAAATTTTTAAAATTTGTAACATTATTATCATCATCATCACAACCAGTCTGATGTCTCATAGTGAAGCAGGGTCTTAAAAGATCTGATAGTACGCAATCTTACTCCTACACAGTAAAGAGACTATTTCCAGTAGATCCATATATAGATGTGACAGAAAAATAGTGATGTAGGTTAAAAAAATAAATATATAAAAATGGTACACAAAATATTTAAGTAAATAAAATTATAATAAATATATAAGGATGATAATAATAAATAATAATAATAATACTAAAACTAATAATAAAAATAACAACAACAACAACAATGATGACGATGACGATGACGATGATAATAATAATAATAATAATAATAATAATAGTAATAATAATAATAAATTTAAATTTAAATTTTTATATAAATTATATAAAAAAATGTCTTTGTTAACGTAACATGTTCATTAAGTATGACTTAAATGTCCATCAATTAGTCATATAAGTAAAAATAATGTTTTAAACTGAAATTTTGAAAAATTAGTCATTAAATTGAAAATTTTAAAAAATTTGATACTAATTTTTAAAAAATGCAAAATAGATAAAATTTGTATAAATTAGGTAAAAAATTATTTTTATTTACATAGATGTCTATCTATTAGTAACACAAGTAAAAATAATGTTTTAATATGATTTATATAAAATTTGAAATGTCAATTATTAAATTTAAAACTAAATTAAAAAAATTGAAATTTCTAAATATTTTTAAATATATTATTTTTATTTTTCATTATCATCATCATCACATCTAGTCCGAAGTTCCGCGGTGAAGCAAGGTCTGATAATACGTAACCTTATCCCTATATAGTAGAGAGATTATTTTCAGTAAACCCATATGTAAATGTGACAGAAAAATAGTGATGCAGGTTAAAAGAGTAAATAAGTAAAAATGACATGTAAAATATTTAAGTAAATAAAGTTACAATAAATACATAATAATAATAATAATAACGATGATAAAATTGCTACCAATAATAAACTCAATAAAATAATAATAATAAATAAATAAAAACAGTAATGCTAATCAATGGATGAGAGTGAAAGTATCAAAAAGGAAGGAGAGCAACACAGAGAAACTTACTTGTTGTTATCTCGACAAGAGTTACCTCAGAAATCAACCCTTTTTGATGAGGAAAGTAAAACAAACAAAAACAACAACTACAACAAGAGCTACTAGAAGAGCAATCCTCACGATGAAGATGGTAGGTGATGGAAGAAAACAACGACGATAGCGAACATAAGGAGAGAACACAAGCAAAATTCAAATCTAATGCCAAACATATGTAATGACGTAAGATCCAGATCTAATTTTAAATTCACATAACGCAAAGCTCAGATCTAATACCAAATTTATATATATAACTCAAAAAAATCATAGATTTAAAGAATTTCATGATAATTTATCAAAAAAGAAAACAAATATGATTTATCAAATATCCCACGTCTGGAAAGAATCGATCGCCTTTTATTTTTCAAAAACTCATAATAACATACAATTTCAATTTATTAAATAAATTTATTAAATAAATTTACCAAATTTAGATTAGACAATAAGATTAACTCAAAGTCTAATCCAAACTTTCATAGCCAAAGTAAAGAATTTCATCTAATCCTAAAGAAACGTCATGATTGCTGTCGTTAAAGTCGCACAGATTGCCGTTGTTAAAGTTGCACAAACACTTAACAGATCAAGTTCATAATAGCAACCATTATAGTCAGATTGCTGCTAATTTGGAATTGTGTAATTATAACGAATGCCAATAAAGAATGGTTTCAAACCCCGGGTGCAGGTGAGGTCAGGTGAGTTGGTAAAAGTTTTTTATTTATTTAAGTGAAATTATAGGTTCAAACACGTCTTTATGTATACAGTTATTTAAAATTTAGAGTCAAAGTTTTACTTTTCGCAAGAAACCTATCAAGTTTGAGTAGGGATTAGTCTAGATGTGAATGACTTAAAAATACATTTTTATAATTGAGACCTTCTTAGGACAGCTCGTAAGTAACAAAAAAAAAGTGACATCAAAATATTTACTTGAGAGAAATAGGATTGGCAATGACCACATAGTCAGTTTAAACCGACACAATTTTTTAAAATTAGAAATAAAAACTAAGTTATTTTCTTGAAGATGATATCAACTTCCGTAAAACAACATTATTTTTTTGCATTTTCTATAAGACTTTCAACCGAGGTTAAACTTGAGAAGCCTGAACTCGAGCTAAATTTGAGATCAATTTTTTTTAAAAAATTAGGCTCAAATCAGGCTGAATCAAATTAAGTTGAGTCGGACTCAAGCCTAATTGTCAAGCGTAGTTGAAAATGTGCATCGATTATTTTCTCTATGCAATAATTTATAATTTACATGTGTTTTTATTTAAATTTTTAGTGAATATTTTGATGACGAACCAATGTACATGTTGAAACAACCTTGTTTTATGCTAAAACCCAAGAAATTAGTTGTCATAAGACCTTATGTCAAGCTTCAATTACTTCAAAAAAAGTATCACAAAACAATTTAAGTTAGTTTTTTTTACATTATGAACACCATATATATGCTAATCAAATATTATTAATATGATAATTTAAATTAGTTTTTAAAACTTAACATAAACAAATTAAATTATACTTAAATTAATAATTTATTATAATTATATTTAATTAATTTGGTTCGAATTTAAAAGTTAAGTAAAATTATTACATAAAATAATATTTAATTGAAATAATAATAATAATAAAACCTTAAATTAGAAGTATCTGTTCACAACTTATAGATTCAAGGACATGTCTTTCTGTCTGTCTTGGGCGCCTAAGTGGGCGATTCCACATTTCCACGAGTACAGATCTTTTGTCTAATTTTATGATGTCTTATTGTGTCCAGTAAATTTCAGTCATTTATTTATGTAGGTTCTGCGTAGATCCCGCATAAATAAATATGACTTCCGTATAAATAAATAGCTAAAATTTATTGGATGCAATAAAACGTCATAAAATTATACAGAAAATTTTGTATCCGTTTCTACCTTTTGAGTGCAAGGACATGTCTGTCTGGATCTCGTGGAGCAGTTCACAGCTTTTTGTGCACAACTATTGATCCAATCTTTGATTGGGATTGAAGGATGCATTGCACTTTGATCTTAAAGAATGAGAAAAGTAGGTGTACTTTCATGATTATGACGTAGAACAAGCATGATGAGCTCACTCGCTCCATGTCCTCCCAACTTACGTTTACTTGCCTATTTATGTAGTACTCCTCTAGTCACCATTTTCACTCTGCAAGTTTGCTGTTACTTGATCGATATACCTAACTATTTGTCTCTATTAATCACAGTTACAATGATCTTAAGATTATCCTTAATGTTAGTGATGTTCATGTTCACGAATTTAGCTGCTTCAAAAGACCAAAAGGCGTACGTAATTCATATGGATGAATCCAAGATTCCTGCTACAGTTGGTAGCTTCCAGGAATGGTGTGAAGCAGTGATTGAGTCTGTCTCACAAAAAGAAGAAGAAGAAGAAGAAGAAGAAGAAGAGCCGCCTCAGCTCCTGTATGTTTATGAAACAGTTGCTTCAGGCTTTGCTGCGAAACTGACAGCTGAAGAAGTCGATGGCTTGAGCAAGATTGATGGCTTTCTCGCTGCAATTCCAGATGAAGTTCTAACTCTGGACACTACACACTCACATGAGTTTCTTGGACTACATAGAGACAAAGGGCTATGGAGTCCTCATAACTTGGCTTTAGATGTGATAATCGGAGTTCTGGATACTGGAATCTGGCCGGAACATGTAAGTTTCAAGGATTCAGGCATAACAACTGAAGTGCCCTCCAGATGGAAAGGCACCTGCGAAAGTGGCACAAGATTTTCTCACCGGAGTTGCAACAAGAAGCTGATCGGTGCAAGAGTGTTCTTTAAAGGGTACGAAGCCAGTTTTGGAAGAATCAACGAGACTGTTGATTATAGATCTCCCAGAGACGCACAAGGCCATGGAACACACACAGCTTCAACTGCTGGAGGTAACCTCATAGAAAGAGCAAGTTTCTTCAGAATGGCTAATGGATCAGCCGCTGGTATGAGGTATACAGCTAGAATTGCAGCTTATAAAGTTTGCTGGTCTTCTGGTTGCACCAGCAGTGATTTACTTGCAGCTATAGACAGAGCCGTTTCTGATGGAGTCGATGTTTTGTCCCTGTCACTTGGAGGTGCTCCTAAACCATATTACCGTGACAATATTGCTATAGCCGCATTCGGAGCATTCAAGAAAGGGGTGTTCGTGTCTTGCTCTGCAGGAAATTCAGGTCCAACTAGCTCCACCGTGGGAAACCCCGCACCGTGGATCATGACGGTGGCTGCAGGCTATACTGATAGAAGCTTTCCAGCTACTGTCAAACTTGGCAACGGAAAAACTTTTCCAGGATCATCTCTGCACAACGGGAAGCCAACCAAGAACTTGCCACTTGTGTACGGGAAAACTGCAGGTCTTCAAAGAGCTGAGTATTGCGTTAGTGGTTCACTTAGCAAAAAGCTAGTCAAAGGCAAGATTGTTGTGTGCGACAGAGGGCTGAACAGCAGAACTCAGAAAGGAGAAGTGGTTAGATTGGCTAAAGGAGCAGGAATGATACTGGTTAACGCAGATCGTCAAGGTGAAGAACTTTTTGCAGATCCTCATGTTTTGCCAGGCACCACTGTAGGAGCTTCGGCAGGTAAAGCTATCAAATTGTATCTAAACTCAACCAGAAAACCAACTGGTTCAATCTCCTTCGGAGGGACAACTTATGGTGATCCTGCACCAAAGTTGGCAGCTTTTTCTTCCAGAGGACCCAGTTTAGTAGGACCCGACGTGATCAAACCCGATGTTACTGCACCAGGGGTCAACATATTAGCTGCTTGGCCATCTTCGATTAGCCCAACGTCACTAAAAACTGACAAAAGAACTGTACTGTTCAATGTAATCTCAGGAACTTCAATGTCCTGTCCTCATGTCAGTGGTCTAGCTGCACTACTAAAGTCTGCACACAGAGATTGGTCAGTAGCAGCATTAAAATCAGCACTCATGACCACAAGCTACACGACAAACAACAGGAATGTCCCATTCGTAGATGTTGGATCCAAGAACTCCGGATCAGCTACTCCTTTTGGTGCTGGTTCAGGCCATGTTGATCCGGAGAGAGCTTGTGATCCAGGTCTGATATACGACATTACCACGGAGGACTATCTAAGCTACTTGTGTAGCCTGAACTATACATCATCCCAAGTTAGTCTGGTTGCCAGAAAAAAGTTGATTTGTGCCAAAGACAACACAACCCTGCAACCTGGCAACCTGAACTATCCTTCTTTTGCGGTGATTTTCCAAGTAAATGCTAAGAAACCAACCTTGAGGTACCAGAGAACCGTGACCAATGTTGGGGAACCTTCAAGCACATACGAAGCACAAGTCCAGGAGCCGAATGGGGTGTCGGTCGTGATAGAGCCCAAGGTATTGAGGTTCAGGAAACTCGGAGAGAAACTGAGTTACAGTGTGAGTTTTGTTGGGCTGAAGAGGGCAGACAAAAGAGGTGTTTCCTCTTTTGGATCCATAGTTTGGGTTTCAGGGAAATATAAGGTAAGAAGTCCAATTGCTGTCACTTGGAATTAGGTTTTTCTGATTCATTACGAACGCTTTAACATGTTGGGAGGATAGGGGAATTCTTGAAAATGTTTAATTTGATTTAAGCATTTGTTGTTATTTAAATATAAAAAAAGTTTAAAATTTGTTGTTATAAAAAAGTTCTAAGACTGTCCAACATATTTAAATTTTAACAAGCTTTGAAACAACTTTTTTACTAATTAAGAATAAGGCTATGTATTATTAGATTTTCAAAAATTCGAAGTATCAGCGGGACTCATATTAAGTGTTGTTGTTATTATTTAAAATTTAATGAGTCAATTCCAAAGTCAAACTTTTATGTTTAATTTTTTTCAAGAATACTATACCATATGTATTAGAATAGAAGACAAAAATATATACTTAAAGATTAAAGAATTAATTAAATTTGAATTTAAATATCGAGTCTAATTTAAAAGTTGATTTAAATAAATAAATAAAAAGTTTAACATTTTTGATTTGATATAAACAAATTTTAATATTTTCTAATATATTTAAAATTTAAGGGGTTTAAGTTTAAAGTCAAATTTATTAAATTATTGTCAAGGATATTATTAATAATTAAAAACCTCATCCGATTCAACCGATTCAACCATAAAAATATTTAATCATCTAATTTTATTGTTCGATTTACTTTATTAACTCTTGTTGTTAAAAACTAGTGAATTTATTAATTAATTAATAATTAATAAGTTCTTATAAACTTAAATAAATCAATTAATGATTATTCAATAACATCTTTTTAATTAAACTTCAAATTCTTTAATTTTATTTAATCTTTAACTCATTTTATGACGATCTAATGTTGGTTAAACCTTTTAAATTTTAAGCATCTTGTTTTACTGGTTTGATTTTTGGTCCAATTTTTAAAATATTGAATGTTACATCAAATATATTAGACGGGATAGCAAAAATGTCTAATCAAAAGTTAATAAATTAATTTAAAGTTCATAATCAAAATTAAAATTTGACATAAATATATACATTTCATATATTTATATAAATAAAAAATTAAAGTAAAAAAGTTTAAATTTTGATCTTATACATAAATTTAAGGATTTGAAATATATTTAAAATTTTAAAGACCAAAGTCAAACTTATTTTTAGGTTTAAACTGGAATTGAATAATAACTAAAACTAACGTTCTGTAGTTAACCAAAACCCATCAGTAATTGAAACTTAGCGTTCTGTAGTTAACCAAAACCCATCAGTAATTGAAACTTAGTCAAGTGCTTATTATGCTAGAAAGAGACATATACCAAAGATTTTCATTGAACCCAGACAAGTGGGTGTCTTGTTAGAAAGATACATACGCCAACATTATATATTGCAATATTATTTCTTAAAAATGTTAAGCTAAAATAATAAAAAGAAAAAAGATTAAAAGTCATAGATTTTGTCATTTTAAATTTGACTTTTTAATTGTATCGAAGAAATTCAACCCGTTTTATCAGTTCAATTATAAGAATTTTGAATTGTTCAACTTTTTAGTTTAGTTTTTAACTTTTAAATTTATTTTATTTTAATAACTCTTATTGTTAAAAGCTGATTAGGTTAATAATTAATTAGTTAGTTTTCATAAATTAACAAGTTCTTATAAACTAAAATAAATCAACTGATTTGTATTTAATAATCTATTTTTAATTAAACTTTAAATTATTCGATAAATAAGGATTTTTTAAAACTATATTTAAAATTCTTTAATTTTATTCAATCTTTAGTCAATTTTATGTCGGTTTATTTCAATCTTTTAAATTTTAAATCTTCTGTTTTATTAGTTTAACATCCTGTCCTTATTTTTTAAATGTCGAAGAAACTAATATAGTTTTTTAATTGAAACAATATTTTTTGAAAAATTTAATATTATATTATATACAAAAAAAATTGATTTTTTTGTTACCCACCGTTCAACTTATTCCAAATTAATTAGATTGATCCAAATAGACTCTCTCCCTAGAAGGTTGCTGGCGCGTCAATGCCCGTGGAGACGAGTTGGGATCAAAGTTTACGTCACGATCATCCAATCAATGCTCTACACATGTCGTAGAAAGTACTACGCCGGTTTGGATTTTCCGGGAACAAGGTGAGGGCCTACCTAGAAACCGCGGTCTTTTGATGATTTACACGTTTCCCAAAACAAACTAAAGATCACCTTCCAAAAGTATAAACCCACTTTTCTTTCTATTTCTGTCCCTGTTCTTCTTTGTTAAAAGGGTTCAACAAGATTCAATTCACATTCCCGTACTGGGAAATCTCGCAAGGTACGGACTTTAGACTTGGGTTTCGTTTCCTGATTAGAAGGGTGCCTTAATTTTCCGGAAGTAAGTCTGGTAGTTCCTGTTTACTGTCGTTTTTTCCTGAAAGCTTGAAGCTTTTGATACGAAGAACTGATCTTTATTGCTATATGCCCTGTGACTTTGATGAATAGAAATATTTCGTTTCATTGCCATAACAAAGAAAAAGGGTTTACTGTTTGATCGTTAGATGGATAATCACAATCCACCATCCTCGTACCCTTACAACAATCCATATCCGTACCCTTACTATCAGCACCCACCTCCGGCACAAAATCATGGATACCCACCGCCCAATTCAGGTTCCTATTATCCCTATTTCTATCCACAAAACTACCCTTATCCGTACAATCCTTATACGTATCCACAACCTGGACACACTGCAGTGCCCCCGTCGGCGTCTTCAGGTACATCCCATTCAGGCCCTTTGGACTACCCTTCACCTCCACATTCAACAACCCATTCAGGCCCTTTAGGCTACTCCCACAACCATTCCTATTCAAATGTGTATTCTCCATCTTCAAGTCCGCAAGCTTTTCCTTCACCAACCCATCAACGTCATGGCAGTTTCCAGTATGGTTCATCTCAATACCCTTATCAGCATCAATCAGGAGAATACCCATCTCATGATAGCTCAGGACAAGTGCCCTCAAGGTCCAATAGCTTCGGTAATCATCATAGACAAGATAGTCTTGATACTAAGGCCAATTCACCCGCCTCTTTGTATCCACCTTTAGATGATCTTTTAAGTAAGGTGAAATTGGATGATGGCCAAAAACCTTCTGCCCCTGTATCCTCACCAGCTCCTTCGGTCCCACCGCTGCCTGATTCTCCTGTAAGTTATCAAAGTGAAAGTCCAGTGTTTTATGGCTATCCTAATAATTCCTTTTCAAGCAACTGGGAAGGGGCATATTTGGGCCGCATTGATTCGTCTGGGCAATATGCCTCTTCGGTTCATACCCATTCGGCTTCCTTTGATGGATCCCAGTATAACCATAATATGCAGATTGTGCCTGTGAAGAGTAGTAAAGTGTCTTTGAAGGTTTTGCTCTTACACGGGAACTTGGATATATGGGTCTGTGATGCGAAGAACCTTCCAAACATGGACATGTTTCACAAGACTTTGGGCGAGATGTTTAACAAGTTACCTGGAAATATAGGCTCCAAAATTGAGGGGCAAATGAACCACAAGATCACCAGTGATCCCTATGTTACAATTTCACTTACTGGTTCTGTAATTTGTAGGACATATGTGATCAGCAACAGCGAAGATCCTGTTTGGATGCAACATTTTAATGTTCCTGTTGCTCATCATGCTGCTGAAGTGCAATTTGTTGTCAAAGATAGTGATGTTGTGGGGTCACAGTTAATAGGCGTTGTGGCAATTCCTGTTGAACAGATATATTCAGGGGCTAAAATAGAAGGAGTCTACCCTATCTTAAATAGCAGTGGGAAACCATGTAAGCCTGGAGCAGTCTTGAGAATTTCAATTCAGTACATACCCATGGAGAAATTGAGCAATTTTCATCTAGGTGTAGGGGCTGGTCCTGATTATCATGGTGTGCTAAACACATATTTTCCTCTTAGGAAAGGTGGAAAAGTGACTCTATATCAAGATGCCCATGTTCCAGATGGGTGCCTTCCAAGTTTGAAACTTGGTAACGGGATGTCTTATGTGCATGGAAAGTGCTGGTATGACATCTTTGATGCCATACGTCAAGCTAGACGTCTGATTTACATTACTGGTTGGTCAGTATGGCACCAGGTTAGACTGGTCAGGGATACTGGTCATCCATCAGATGCCACCCTTGGCGAGATTCTAAGATCCAAATCCCAGGAGGGAGTAAGAGTGCTGCTTCTTGTATGGGATGACCCTACTTCGAGGAGCATTTTGGGATATAAAACAGTAAGAAGTTTACATCTTTTCTATATTTTAATTACAGTAGTGGACTGGAAGTGAGTTACTTTCATATGTTGTATCTGCTTGAAAGTTGTTTGAAATTTAATTAGACTTAACAAAATGAACTTAAGGTTGGAGTTTAACAAAATGAACTTAAGGTTGGAGTTTTTATTTTTATGGTAACATAAAAATGGTGATCTTTGTTGCTGGTTGATATTGTCTTATTTTTCGTTTAGTATAATTGATCTGCTTTTTCGTATGTTATGAGGGTGAATGCTTTTAATGTTCTTCACCATAACTGTAATCTCTTCATGATTGGTTGTTTCCACATATATCTTCACATTCCTTTTTCAAATTACAAACTAGTTATTCTTAATATGAAGGATCACTTATAGGTCCCTTTCCAATTAACTAATGCAGGATGGTATTATGGCAACCCATGATGAAGAAACACGCCGATTTTTCAAGAGCTCATCGGTGCAAGTGCTACTTTGTCCTCGCATTGCTGGAAAAAGACATAGCTGGGTCAAGCAAACGGTATGTCAATTTGTTCAGAAAGAGATTTTGGATTGTGTTAAAAGAGTTTCTATGTACACTGATTTGATAAATAAGACTTCTTAAAAAGTAAAGAAAGTATTAGCATTAACCAATACGAATGAACTGTCATGGTTAATTTATTAAGTGCTAAGCAGCATATGATTCACTTACAGCATGTTCTTTGTATTGAACACAAGTGGGTGGGATGGGCTCTCCTTAATTCTTTGGCCATGTTAATGTCGTATCAAAATTGACTTTAGCCGTTCCTAATATCTTTATATGTTGAAATCCCGGATCAACTTCTTTTTCTGCAACTGAAATATTGTTTTTTAAAAATATTTTTCTTCTTTTTTTTTTCCTGCCAAAACTTCACCATGATGTCCTTTGATTCCTATAATATTGCTTACTGGGATGTTCTTCAACATTCAACATAGTTGTTTGAGACAATCATATTGTTGATAGTTAGCCATTGTTAATTTCTGTATGAACTTTGTATGTCCTCCGATGTTAAATAGAATAATATACATCTTCTGTAAGCTTAACTGTCCTTACAGGCTAGCACGCTTTTGAAACCATTATATTGTTGCAAGCTATGTTTCAGTTAATATTTTCTGTATGAACTATATCATCTTCTATTTTTTACTACATGGTTAATGAAGACTATGTCATCTTCTATTTTTTACTACATGGGTAATGAAGATAATTCTTTCTCTGCTACTTGCGTTTTTTGTGATGTTGAAGAAGAAACTTGTTTGAAACTATTTAGGAAGTAACATTAACTTAATATTCATATTTAGAGCTTTTTGTTTTTCCTTCTGATTTAAGTATCAAATACAAGTTTCCTTGTCATTTACTTTACCAGGAAGTTGGAACTATCTACACTCATCACCAGAAAACTGTTATTGTCGACGCTGATGCTGGGAACAATAGAAGAAAAATAATTGCTTTTGTTGGTGGACTTGATTTATGTGATGGAAGATACGACACTCCACACCACCCCATTTTTAGGACTCTGCAAACGGTGCATAAAGATGACTATCACAATCCTAATTACAATGTAAACTTTTAATTTTTTATACTTCTTTGTTTTCACAGTTGTAAGTAGCTATGCACTTTAAACAAATTAATTATATCATTAACTTTATCATGGGAAGCAAAATATTTTTCCTTACAAATGAGTTTTTGTGGATGTAATTTACAGATTGTCAACGTTAACTGAAGATACCCACACATGCACACACACACACATTCTCTAAAAGAGTTTTAGGAAGTAGTGGAAATCTTTTCTCCTCTATCAATTGTGTAATTGTCTAATTTTACCATGCAGGGTAATACTGCTGGTTGCCCAAGAGAACCGTGGCATGACATGCACTGCAAAATTGATGGTCCAGCAGCATATGATGTTTTAACCAACTTTGAGGAGCGATGGCTCAAGGCATCGAAACCTCGTGGGATTAACAAGCTAAAGAAGTCGTATGATGATTCTTTACTCAGATTAGAAAGAGTTCCAGATATTTTAAGTCTACTTGATGTTCCTGCTCTTAGTGAGGATGATCCTGAAGCTTGGCATGTTCAGGTAGTTTCTCTGCTCCTTGCCATGTATGATCAAGGGCTGAGTGTGATGGGGATAGTTTTGTTTTAGTTTTACTTGATTTATGTTGGGATATATGAGGGGTGGGGGTGTGCTGAGGAGGTGGAGTTTAGCTGAATTTGCTTTTCTGTTTCGACTTACAAATGAAATGCATTAATTTAGTTCTGGGAGTTCAAACGTGCAGATTTTCCGTTCCATTGATTCAAACTCTGTTAAAGGCTTCCCAAAGGATCCAAAGGAAGCCACGGCCAAGGTCAGTGAATAGTTTGCAACTTGATAGATTCCTGTTAGAGGGAGTTATGATTCAGACACTGCATGATGAAGTTGATCTTTTACTTGTGACAGCATCTTGTCTGTGGAAAGAATGTACTTATCGACATGAGCATACATACAGCATATGTGAAGGCCATTCGTGCTGCTCAGCATTTTATTTATATAGAAAACCAGTATTTCATTGGCTCCTCATACAATTGGGGTTCACATAAAGATTTAGGTGAGGATCTTCTTCTTTTGTTTCTTCAATAATCATATGAAGATATTTTGCTTGAAGTTTGCGCGAATAGTGTTCCTGATTTGTTTCTTTTAAAGTGGAAAAGACTATATTTGAGATTTAATGTGGCAAAGGATTCCTCCACTTTCATTAGGAAAATGATCTTATCCCTATTACAAACTAGTCTCTAGAATGGATATTAGATTCGTCATGATTTTTTATAAGCTCTAGTGCTTTTCATCCTTAGCCTCTAAACAATGGTTTTAAATCCACTCTTCCCGATAGCTTCCAGATACACACAGACTTTCTCCTGCACCGATCATAGTTGGATCTTGTTGAGTTGCCCTCATGCTTCTATTATTAAAACTAAAAAATTCAAATGATTTATGATTACATGTTAATGAAAAGATGACTTCTACTACTGTTTATGGCGAATTCATCAGATATTTAAGATATTTGTTGTATTTATTTGTCATAAAGGTTCTTGGTTAAACTAGACAGAATCTTGCTACAATTAGCTATTCTGTAGATGTCCACCACTATATTGAACTAGCCCTTAACTTGTTTCCTTCCATCAAATTTTAAGGTGCTACGAACTTAATTCCAATGGAAATTGCATTGAAGATTGCCGATAAAATCAGGGCAAAGGAGAGATTTGCTGCATACATTGTTATCCCAATGTGGCCAGAGGGGGCCCCAACTGGTGCAGCTACTCAACGGATCCTATTTTGGCAGGTGAGCTTGAATGTAATTGAAATCTATGGTTAATCAGTACAGAAGGAAAAATATCATTCTCTTTCAAAATTTCAACATATATGGGGTCTGGTTGATAACAGACATATTGAGGGGAGTTTTCTATAGTTGACAGTTACTTGTGGTTGGTGTGAGTACCCCCAAAACTGGGGTTTTTTTTTCCTTATTTTTGTTCCAAGTTTATAGACTAGAGAAATGGGACATCAAATGATACATTTTCCCACTAAGTTCTGTGACATTTTCTGAAGGCTGATAAGATGACCTGAAAACTTATGATCTTCTGCAGCATAAAACAATGCAAATGATGTATCAGACAATTTACAGAGCTTTAGTAGAAACTGGACTTGAGCAAGCACTCTCACCACAAGATTTTCTGAACTTCTTCTGTCTTGGGAATCGTGAGGCCCCTGATCCATATTACACTTCAAATGTATCAAGTCCAACTGCTGCAAATACTCCTCAGGTATATTTGTTCCTCCAGAAAATAATTCTTTTTAGTGATCAATTTTTGCGTTAGTAGTTAAAGATGAAAATGAGCAGAATTAAGGCATCATCTAGGACTTTGGTTTTTTATATGAACATCGATTGTTCATTGATACCGTCATGATATAAGCTTGTTTGTGTGTCAAGTTGCAAACTTGATGAGGCTTACCTGGTTGGTAACTAAATCATTTCATTGTTTGTTGATATTACTGTCACAAGATTGGCTCATTTGAAAACTTAATCTCTGCTTTTCGGTGGTTCTAGGTGCTTAGTCAGAAGAACCGACGATTCATGATTTACGTCCATTCAAAAGGTATGATAGTTGATGACGAATATGTAATCCTAGGTTCAGCGAACATAAATCAGCGTTCGATGGAAGGCACAAGAGACACCGAGATTGCGATGGGTGCCTATCAACCTTGTTATACCTGGGCAAGAAACCAATCTAAACCACGGGGACAGGTAGTACTTAGTAGAGAAAGACTTCTTTTGAGCACTTAAATCTTTATGCATAAAAATCTAATAAACTTTACTGCTAATTTAGACCCTTACTGTTTCTGCGCAAACCGTGTTCTATAGGTATACGGATATCGGATGTCACTCTGGGCAGAGCACGTGGGTCATCTTGAGGAATGCTTTGAACAGCCAGAGTCTCTGGAGTGTGTTAACAAAATCAGAATGATGGGGGAAATGAACTGGAAACAGTTTGCAGATGATGCTATAACAGAGATGAGAGGGCACCTGCTCAAGTACCCTGTAGAAGTTGATAGAAAAGGGAAAGTGAGGCCTCTTCCAGGATCTGAGAGTTTTCCTGATGTGGGAGGAAACATACTGGGTTCATTTACTGCCATTCAGGAGAATCTAACAATCTAATGAAACAAACCTGTTATGTACTCTCTTGGCTTATAAGATGAACAGTTATACCTGTATATTTCCAATATAAATTCATGTATACGTGTGCTTAACAGTTTTGGAATGAGATATAGTTGTTATGATCTTGCTTTGGCAATGTTCACAATCTGGTCAACTTCCAACAAGAAGGGAATTGATACTCTTTGACTCAAAGAGTTCCATTGTCTCGTTTTATGATGTTCCGAGGCTTCATTGTAAGCTCATTTTAAATTTAGGGTCCGTTTCGTTCTACTTCTGTTTTTTTGTTGTTGTTTTTAGTTTCTATTTCTTGTTTTTAGTTTCTATTTTTTTTACTTAAACAAATGAAAACCTGTTTGGATGAGATTTGTAACATAAAAATTGAAAATAAAAACCTATTTAGTTAAGATTTCTAATAAACTTAATAATAATAATATTATTATTATTATTATTGTTAATAATAATATTATTAATAATTATTATTAATTATTGTTATAAAATTTCTAATTATTATTATTATTATTATTATTATTATTGTTGTTGTTGTTGTTGTTGTTGTTGATAATAATATTATTAATTATTGTTATAAAATTTTTACTTACTACTATTATTATTATTATTATTTCGAGATAGAAATCAAGATTATGTTGGCTTTTTGTCGAAGAAAATATGTTGTCAAAATTAAGAGAAATGATGTTTTTTAGTTTTTGTAAAATTGTTGTAGTTTTCTTATTTTCATAAACAAAAAATTACAACAGAAAAAGTCAAACACGATTTACTTACCTGTTTTTCTTTTTACAAAAATGACAACAAGAAAAGAAGAAAAAAAAACAGAAACAAATAGTCCCTTAATTTTTATTAAAACTAAATTTGGGAAGTTAATTTTCAATTAATAATCATGTTATTGAAGTGTTTAAGGAAAAATGACGGAGAAGCTGTTGAGAGTGGGATTTGAACCCACGCCCTTTCGGACCAGAACCTTAATCTGGCGCCTTAGACCAACTCGGCCATC
>JANTNU010000009.1:25653088-25664269 GCA_024752395.1 Erythroxylum havanense | reverse complement strand
TGGAATTACTACAGAAGGTTGCCAACCAATGGAACCAAACGGCAACGCACCGTTCAGCCAGATTCAGGCAGAACCAAGCATGATTAGTAATTAATAATTAATAATTAATAATTATGTGTTAGGTACCTAATAATCGCTATAAAAATGTTTGATTTGATTTAAGTTATATTTTAATATTTATAATATTAAATAATTTTTTTAATAGAAGGGAAAGCTACAACACTAAAAACGTAACTAACGCAAAGATCTGCGATACACAGCTCCAATCTTATCCTTGTGGATGAAATCCAAGATGGGCAACGGAGGTTTCTGAAGAATATGAAGTCCGGTGCTTGCCATGCTTGCAAGGGCGGCTAGGTTATTTACGTTCTGGTTCCTTTCACGGTGCACATGTGTAATTTACACCTCCCAATCTCGCACGAGTAATTCACAGGTACCTATCACAATATTAAATACTTTAAAATAATTTAATTCAGATAAGTCATTTAAATTAAACATTATTTTTAAAAGCCTCCGTTTTACGACAGCTGTCTCCTATCCGTCACTGATCGGTATCATCCACACTCGGAAGACAACTCACTCAGAACTCGGCGTAGTCCTTACTTCAATCCGCGTCTCTATCTGGTGGCGACAAACTCCAAGCTTCAATTTCGAACAATCCAATATCTTCAAACCTCTATCCTCACAAGACCATTCTTCACCTTAAATCCAACCAGAACAGAAAAACAAGTGAGAGAACAGAGCATAACTTCACTTTTACTCTTTGATCCTTGCCAGCTATGGAAATGAGAAGTTGCTAAGATCTACATAACTGGGTCTTCACCAAGGAAGGAGGTGAAAAGCGAGAAACGATGGGACACCTGAATCTGCCGGCATCGAATCGCAGCCCAAGGCAGTGGAAGCTTTTGGACCTTGTGTCTGCTACGTTCTTTGGACTGGTGATTCTCTTCTTCCTTATGGTCTTCACTCCGCTCGGCGACTCTCTCGCGGCCTCCGGTCGCCAAACGCTGCTTCTCTCGACGTTGGATCCACGGCAGCGACAACGCTTGGTCGAGCTGATCGAGGCTGGGCGTCATCCGCAGCCAATCGAAGCATGTGGTGCTGATTCTGTTGATCACATGCCGTGCGAAGATCCCAGACGCAGCAGTCAGCTTAGCAGGGAAATGAATTTCTACAGAGAGCGTCACTGTCCGTTACCCGACGAAACCCCTCTTTGCTTGATCCCTCCGCCCAATGGATATAGAATTCCTGTTCGTTGGCCCGAAAGTTTGCATAAGGTCTGTGCTTTCTCTGTAATTGGAACTGGGTTTTTTTAATGTATTTCGAATATTGGGAGGGAACGGTAGGCAAGGAATTTCTTTTTGGATTTTTAACCATGATTAGCCTAGTACCTTAACTTGTATGAAACTTCTGTATTTTGTCTGAGGATTAGGTTTCGTCCCCCGAGTCTGCAGCTTTTAGTTTGATCGCTGATCAGGTAGCCTGCTTCATTCTAGGTCTTTTGTTGAAATAAATTGCAAACTTGAGTCTTAAGAGCACCTCCTCTTCCCCATCTTATGCATAGCTTCATCGACTAGGTCTGTCCTGTAGGATCCCATTTCAGTGTGCCAGTAATTGATTGGTGGCGTTAGATTAAATATATGAAAAGTTAAAGGGATGCGTATATCCCCCAATCGAATGAAATCTGTTGTACACGTTCATTTATGCATGCATGCTTATGTTTAATGTCGTTAATATGCAGATTTGGCATTCAAACATGCCATATAACAAGATTGCAGACAGGAAAGGGCATCAGGGATGGATGAAAGAGGATGGAGATTACTTTATATTCCCTGGAGGTGGAACAATGTTTCCTGATGGAGCCGTACCATACATTGAAAAACTTGGACAGTATATTCCTATTACTGGTGGAGTCATAAGGACTGCACTTGATATGGGATGTGGGGTAGGATGGGCTTTTATACATCATATTTGAGCTTTTAAATCCTGTTAGATGTGTGAAGTTCTTTAAGTTTAATCATCTTGCAGGTTGCTAGTTGGGGAGGGTATATGCTAAAAGAAGGGATTTTAACTGTCTCTTTTGCACCAAGAGATTCTCACAAATCACAAATACAATTTGCTTTGGAAAGGGGAATTCCAGCATTTGTTGCCATGCTTGGCACTCGCAGACTGCCATTTCCTGCATTCTCTTTCGATTTAGTGCACTGTTCCCGCTGTCTGATTCCTTTTACTGCATATAGTTAGTTCTCTGACCTGTTATTATGTATTTGTAAGCTCCTGCTTCTGCTACTAGCTCTTACCAAGGACGGAATTTGGATTTTGCAGATGCAACTTATTTCATTGAAGTGGATAGACTACTTCGTCCAGGAGGATACTTGGTCATATCTGGTCCACCTGTACAGTGGGCTAAACAAGACAAAGAATGGGCAGATCTCCAAGGTGTTGCAAGAGCATTATGTTATGAGCTGATTGCTGTGGATGGAAATACTGTCATCTGGAAAAAACCCACTGGCGATTCATGCCTGCCTAACCAAAATGAATTCGGGCTTGCTTTGTGTGGGAAATCAGATGACCCGAGTCAGGCATGGTAATTCTTAGCGATGGATCCTCAATTTGTGTAAACTTTTTGTAGAAACTTTGAAATACAAATTTTATTTTCCTCTTGTTTCAACTGCTCTGACATGAATTGCATTTGCTTTAGGTGCATAATTGGTAAATGCTTACAAAACTTTAGTAGAATTAGGTGAATTTGTTTCGTGATGATTATTAGATGCTTTGCAGTCAGGGAAAAAGCATGAGTCTTTAAGCTAAGTTAGTTGTGTTGCAGGTACTACCAGTTAAAGAAATGTGTGACTACAACATCTTCCATCAAAGGAGAGTATGCTGTTAGTTCAATTCCAAAGTGGCCAAATAGGCTAAACAAAGCTCCTTCGAGAGCGACACTCATAAAAAATGGAATTGATTTGTTTGAAGCGGACACAAGACGTTGGGCAAGGCGAGTGGCTTACTATAAGAACAATTTGAATGTGAAGCTCGGAACTTCAGCCATACACAATGTCATGGATATGAATGCATTTTTTGGCGGTTTTGCTGCAGCAATTATCTCTGACCCCGTGTGGGTGATGAATGTAGTTCCTGCTCAAAATTTAGCCACTCTAGATGTTATTTACGACCGTGGTCTAATTGGAGTCTACCATGATTGGTAAGTTATTTCATTTGTAATCAGGAATGATTACAAACTGGAACTTATTGTTTGTACCTTTTGTCACTGTACTTTCATATATAACTTCACGAATCCATCTGAACATGTATGGATTCCTTCCTGAAGCAGAAGGTGGGGGGACTGTTCCCTCAATCCCCCTTACAAGTACTAATCGTTCCTACACGCGATACTCCCTTTTTCTTGTTATCTCTGGCTTGTGATTTTTCTGTAGGACCTTTGTGGTATAATCACTTCATAGAGAAACTTTATTGTGACCTGTGATTGAACTGGTGTTTCTAGGTGTGAGCCTTTCTCAACATATCCGCGTACATACGATCTTATCCATGTAACTGGGATTGAATCGCTGATCAAAGGTCCCCGTGGCAGCAGGAACAGGTACTTGCTACAGTTTTCTGGAGTTTAATTTTCTCATTGATGATATTAGGAGTAATGTTTTTGACTATACAAACTATTATTACTCTTCACCATTTTTTTTAATTAAATGATAATATTACCCTTTATATTGGTGGTTGTATTTATTCTAACATTATTGCTACTGGTTTGAACTTAACGTCTGAAAAATTTTCTCTTTATTATTCTTAAACTTTTTCTCGGACGAAAAATTTTTTCCGATGAAGAAGGTAATCAAGCTGCATATTCTGAATCTGGTATCTTTTCTGCTGAAGTGTCATGACAACCATTAGAAGCTTTTTCCTGTGGGATGTTGAATGATTACCAATTCCCTGATATTATCTTGCAGATGTAACCTAGTGGATTTAGTAGTTGAGATGGACCGAATATTACGTCCGGAAGGAACAGTCGTGATCCGTGATTCTCCGGAAGTCATTGACAAAGTGAGTCGTATAGTTCATGCTGTACGGTGGAAGGCCAGCTTACATGATAAAGAGCCTGAATCTCATGGCAGAGAAAAGATTCTGGTTGCAACAAAAACCTTTTGGAGGCTATCTTCTGCATCATCCCACTGACACACCAACTTTTCCTTCGTAATGTACATTTTTCTACCTCTATTTTTCTGCCATCTTCATGCATAAAATGGGTGCAGATTCAGTCTTGTCTCTCTAGTTATATTTGTAAGTGATGTAAAGACATCCTACCTTTTAGACAAAAGTCCTAAGTTTAGAATACACAAATTCGGAGTTTACTTAAAACAACAACAACAACAATAACTACTCAGTACAAGTTTTGCCAAATGCAAAGCGCGGAGTCTAAAGAGGGCTTTGCAGCTTTATCTTTAATTGCATAGATGTTTCCAGTAGATTTGCGTGAAAAAAAGAAAAAATATATATATGTATGTGCATATGCATATTAGATTAATTCAATATAATTGTTTGATGTAAATTAAGATAAAATCATAAATATGAACAGCAGTTCTTGATCTAAACTCTAAAGTGAATAGATCAAGATTGGTTTGACCTGAGCTTGGTCTAAAGTGAATAGATCGACAATGGTTTGACCGAATTTCATATAGAATTAGGGTTTTGGAGAGAGTTTGAGGCTTGAGGCTTGACGTGATAGGTCTGATGTCTTGTTCAAAATAATTTGGTTTTGAATGATTTATTTGAGTCTGAGTTCAAACTCGGACTGCCAGTTCATGGGGTCGGGCTGACGGCGGGTTTGACTTATTGCTCTACTTAGCCACGTTGCAGCGGTGATCTTTAAGGATAGGAGCCGGTGATATAACAGATGCGTGAACACCAGAGCTGAGGAGAGCCTTTCACATGTAAAAGTCACATGCTCGCACTTCCTCTCTCCTGCCTGTTCCCATCCCACCGGACAATGATGTAAAAATGTTGTAAAAGCTTAAAATGGACTACTGTGAATTTGGTATAGAGTTACTCTCATGGATGCTCTCAACCCAACTGTTTCTACAAGACAAGCTTCCAAGAAAGTCAGACTTTGTGAAAGAGAGGAAGACCCCCTCCCCCCTACACTTATAATCCATACCCAACCATGCAGCTACAGGGCAGTGGTTTCACAACAGACCACCCCTGACGTAGGAGCTGGCGAGTTGGACTGGCCCGAAGAGGAATCGATTAAGATAGCTGAAGGCGACATCTCAATTATCGAAGGCAACTTTGGAATGGCCATTGAATTATCTACTGCTTTCAAAGGAAAACTCGATAAGGCCTGGGCACAAACAGTAGTCATCAAATTGTTTGGTCGGAAAATTGGATTCAATATGTTCAAGTCCAAACTCACTACAATGTGAAAACCAAAGGGCCCTATGAAAGTAATCGACCTTGAAAATGATTTTTACCTTATCAAATTTGTTGAAGAGGATGATTTCAGTCGGACTCTCACACAAGGCCCCTAGGTCGTCGTTGGTCATGCCCTATCGATGCAACCCTGATCTCCTGATTTTTCGTCCGGCTACAAGGCAAATATCACATGTGGTGGCTTGGATCCGCTTCTCTGAGTTATCGTTGACTAGATACCATCCGTTTATACTCACGGCCCTTGGTAACTTGGTAGGAAAAACTATTAAAATCAACATCAACACGCAAATTACTCACCGCGGCAAATTTGTTAGAGTCGCGGTTGATATCGATCTCCACTCACTGCTTAGATTTGTGGTAGAATTCGACGGCGAACCCATAAAGGTGGCATACGAGGGATTTCCCCAAATATGCTTCTCTTGTGGCCTCGTCAGACATGGAAGTTCGACGTGCCTCCTTTGACGTCACACAGCTTAAGCAGAGCTCTAGGCTCTAGACAGACAATTGATCTCGGTCACTATTTAGACATTCCTTTTCTTCACGAACAAGCAAGCTAATAGATTTATTAATACATCCTCGACAGGTTTCAACAACACCTATCCAGTTGGACAACAAACCTTCTGTCTTTGACAGGCAGGATCACTTTAGTTCAATCTGTTATAGCAGCTCTCCCTAGTTATACTATGTAGACGATCCGATTACCCCGTCAGCTTTGAGATGAGCTTGAGAAATTGATGCGTCAATTTGTTTAGGGATCGTCTAATGGTAGTAAAAGGATTCCTCTATTTAGCTGGAAGGAAGTTTGTCAACCCAAAGCGATGGGGGTGTGGGTATTAGGTGCATCCGGGCTACCAACGATGCCTTGTTAGCTAAGCTAGGTTGGACTCTGATTGTTAATCCTAACGCTGTACGGGTTTAGGTACTCTCAGCAAAGTACAACTTTGGCACTCACCATCTCCCCACCTCCTTTGCGTCCATCGGAGGATCCATGATCTAGCGGAGCATTAAGGCTACTTAACACTTGTTATTCAGGGTATGCAGTGGCGAATCGGGGACGACACCAGGACTCGGTTTTAGACTGACTCTTGGCTCACTAGGACAGATCCCCTTACTTCCCATGCTATATCCCCCATCCCGGATTCCATTCTACACCTTCGAATCCAGGACTTTGTGGAATTGGACAGTAATTGGAAATGGGACACGCTCCAATGTTACCTCCCGCCATCGATTTGCAGCTTAATCGCAGGAACTTTTCTCCCGAAACCCTACTTAGGGCAGGATAAACTGATTTGGAGAATCTTCGACACTAGTCAGTTCACTGTAGCTTCCACTTATGCCATGACAATGGATAATGGCGATACCTCAGCCCATGAGAAATGGAAGGCTATCTAGCAATGGAAAGGCCCTTAACGCATTCGCTCATTCCTCTGGTTCCTTGCTAAGGATCAATTACTGACTAACCAACAAAAGGTGCGGAGACATTTCACTACGGATGGTGCTTGTGCTCATTATCACTTGGAGGAATCTGCGTTACATGTTATGCATGACTGCGTAAAAGCCCGACAAATGTGGCTCAACTTCTTACTCCCTCGTTTCCCATGCCTTCTACAATATGTCGACGAGGGACTGGATCACTCAAAACCTCCAACATCACCGCACTATATTGGGACATGAGTGGTCGATTCTTTTTGGACTTACATGCTGGTTTCTATGACAATGGAGGAATATGTCCTACTTTGATGAGCAGTTCTCTTGGCTTTCATCACCCATTTCTCATATTTTGTCTTATGCAGGTCTGCTCCACCAGGCAGAAGAGTGGCATAGTAGAGCGATGAAAGCCGAGCCTTGCCCTCGACAGGAAAAACTTATCGATTGGAGCAAATCCCCCATAGGCTAGATCAAACTCAACACTGATGGTGCGTGCAAACGGGTCGTTTCCTTAATTGCCGCAGGCGGACTTCTACGAAACAACAACGATCACTGGCTGGGAGGATTCACATAAAATCTTGGCTAGTGCACTCTCGTAACCGCAGAACTCTAGGGAGTGTATACTAGGCTGACCCTTGTGTGGGATTTGGGGTATCGACAGATCGAGCTTGAAGTGGGCTCCAAAGCGGTGATAGATATCTTCTCTTCCCCAGATAACCGAGCTAGGACTCTTCATCCTATAGTTCTAGGCATTAACGAATTGTTCACTAAAAATTGGACCATTGTTTATCGGCACATATCGAGAAAGACTGACTAGCTAACTATGTCGATCATTTTGTTGTTGACGTCACTTATTTTACTACTACACCTATAAGGTGCCACATGATCCTGCTAGAGAATTTATTGGGAATTTCTTTCCCGCGTTTAGTTGTGTAATCTCTGTTCAGTTTCCATTTATACAAAAAATACTTAAAGTGGACTCCTACCATTTTTTTAAGAATAATGTCAAAACATAAAATAAAATTGATAATGAAAAATAGAAGTTGTAAGAAAAAACTTTCCAAAATTGTAAATCTTAATAATAACCTAATATCAAATTATTTAATAGAAATTATCAAAAATTTAAAAACTGTATCGAAAGTTAAACCAATAAGATAGAGGTTTAATATTTAAAAGGTATTAGACCGTCATAAAATCGGTTAAAGAATTTGAAATTTTATTAAAAAATTCTCCTTATTTATCGAAAAATTCAAAGATTAATTAAAAATTATCACTGTTAAATGAAAATTAATTAGTTTATTTTAGTTTACAAAAATTATTAATTTACAAAAACTACCTGATTAATTAATAAATTGATTGGTTTTTAACAACAATAAATCGAATCAGAAAATTGAAAACCGAACTGAAAAATTCGTTAATTCAAAATTTTTATTGTTAAACAAAGCAAACGATTCGATTTTTAAAATAGTGGAAATTATCACATGTATATAAGTGAAAATTTTTGAAGGGGTGTAGTTTCACAAAATTTTTGATTTAGGCGCGGTTGTTCTAACACAAACAAATACAGAAAAATAAATGTAAAATAAACAAATCAACACATGAAATTTGTTAACGAAGTTCAACACACCTTGCCTACATCTGCGGGGCCCTAACTAAGCTTAATTACTTTAACATGTGATACAATAATAGTTTTACTTAAGGCATTCAAGAGTCGACTCACCCAACCTTTGACACTATTCCTCGTCCTCACTATCTGTGAAAGTAAACCACACCCAATAGTACAACTTATCAAAAGACGTTGAGCTTGCAGCGGCATGTGAAGAGGACCTGGAAGATAAAACACGATGACTATATTTTGGGTCAAAACTCATTTTTAATTTCTGGCTTAGGACAATGTCTTTGGGCTAATAGTCCTGTCCATTCACCTTAGTCCAATCTCATTACCTTTGGCCCATATTATTTTCTACTTCTTACTAGTGAATCTTTTCTATTACAAATATCTTATTTGTTATAACAAATTGTAAATAGAACAACCTATAAAAAGGGTTGGGATTCATTTAATAAAAGGATGAGCCAATACGATCTTTTATTACATCTTTTATCATGGTATCAAAGTGTTAGGTAGCTCGATACACTTCTCTCTCTGTTGGCTCCATTTTTTTTCTTTGTTCTCTTTCTACTAAGTTTTTCTCTTTCATCTCCCTCGTATCAGAAGCTCTAGGCCCCTCATATACCAGTGTTGCTACCAACCAAACACATTATCAATCACACCCTCAAAATGTAACTCGACCAGAAGATCATCCAACCAGTCCTTTTTATCTTCATCCCAATAAGAATTTGTCTTTAGTCCTTGTCTCTTCTCTCTTGATAGGTACTAACTGTCACTCATAGGCAAGATCCATCCGGATGACCCTGCTATCAAACAACAAGCACCACATAGAGAAATCCTTTGTTCATTTACTATGAAAGATGTAGTACAATGGTGTTGTCATGGTTATTAAGGTTTGTGATATATTCAATCGCACAAGTATAATCTGGTTTGATTTTGCAGTTGAAGTTTGGAAAGATTTGGAACAAACAGACTCTTTTAGAATATCTAATCTCCAAGAAGAAATATATAGTTACAAACCAGGTAATCTTTCAATGTTTGACTATTAGACACACCTTAAAATGCTATGGGATGAATTATTTAACCTAAGACCTTTGCCTAAATGTAAGTGTGAGCCTCAATGCAACCATAATGTTTTAGTTACATTAAAAAATTATCAAGAAGGGGACTGTATTATCAGATTTTTAAAGGGATTAAACCATTCTTACACTATTGTCAAGTCTCAAATTATGTTTATGAACCCTTTATCCAACATAAAAAGAGCTTTTGCTATGGTAGCGCAGCATGAAAGACAATTAAACACCTAACAGAGTTTATCTCCACCAATCATTGAACCACAAGCATTCTTTAACAAAACTGACACTAAGAGAAATTACCAACATATCAAAAAACCCATTTATACCTTCTATGGGAACATCGATCATGTGGAAAATAAATATTATAAAAAACATTGTTTCCCCCAAATTTTTCATCAAATGTCCAACCATATTATCTAAGCAGAGACAACAATCAAAACAAATTCAAGGCAATCAATCAAGTTGAGACTTACCAGGACTGCCTCTCCTCAGACATTGAAAATTCTTCTCTCTAAGGAGTCATGACAAGATAATGAAAACTTCAGTCTCACTTCAGAGTAGTATTCACAATTCATGCAGATTTTGCATAAAGAAGGAGATACCAACGGAAAATCAACCAGCACACCTTAGATCAATACATTTTCCATTGATAAAAAAGGTACATCCAAACTTAACATGCTTTCTGGTTTTTACTCATCCACATGTATCCTTGATTATGGAGCCACTAACCATATCATTTGTTCCTTAGAATTCTTCTCAGCCTACAAAATAGTAGATTCCTTGACTGTCACACTACCAAATGGCAACTTTGTCTTTGTCACACACATTGGAATAATTAATATTTCTTTGATTACTCTTACCAATGTGTTTTTTGTGCCTATTTTTTCATTTACCTTAATTTCAATCAGCAAGCTTACTAGTTCTTATCCATGTCAACTGATCTTTACACTTCATTCATGTAGCGCCCCCTTATAGTAGGGTACGTACCGGGACGCCCGTGGGTCATTTCGATGCATATCCCACAATAGGGAGAGCTACGAGCATTCGGTCACTACAATACTCTCATGGCATCGCATTCATTAAACCGCAATATAAAAATAATTATATTTTAAAACCAAGATGCTTTCTCATCTCATATCATCAAACAGAAATATACAAATCTATCCGTTTTCCACTGTCTAAAATACATAACTCCAAAAAGAAAGCTGATACAAAAGTCTATACTAGGTCATCCTCAAAAATCAATCCCAGCTGACCGACCTGTGTGTCATAACTTCTCTTGCCAACGCGCTCACACGGCAGGAAAAGTCTATTTCCGGAGCTAGGAGTCTAATTTATCGATCCTGAAAAATATTTGCAATGTTGGGTGAGTTTGCGAACTCAAAGAGAAACCATCATCGATGGTTCACTCAATTTATACATTACGCAAATAGCGTACAACATATCACAAAAACACGTTCAGAAAACCATATAGCAGTTTACGAATTCTCATGCAATCACAAAATTCAGCAATTCCACAAATCAGTTATCACAATTGTATCATACACTCTTGCCTATTTCCCATTCACTATATTCAATCATCACAATGTGTATGCAATGCATATGAGACTCTTTCCCATTTTATTATAG
>JANTNU010000009.1:25616463-25628640 GCA_024752395.1 Erythroxylum havanense | reverse complement strand
CTAATATATAATGTACACGTCATACCATGTACGAAGTGGCTTTGCATTTGACGTGTAAAGTGATTCTATCACTATAAACGACGTAACGCCACGTCACTTGTACATTAACTATAATAGATTCATGCACGCGCCACTTTATTTTTTTTTTTGAAACAAAGAAATTTTATTTAGACTTGAAGGAAATTAAACAGGAAAGAGGGAGGATTAACATTCCACTCCCCCCGATCCACATGTGAACGTGTTGCAGCAGCCAATTGATGTGCAACAACATTCGCAGATCGATGAACAAAAGAGACATTCACATGAATCATCTCTGACAAAAAAGCTTTACAATCAGCTATCACTACACCAAAACTGGAATTATCAAGATAAGAATCAGTATTGACTGCTGTCGCTACTTCCAAACAATCCGTTTCCAGCACAACTGGTGCCCAGGAATTATCCATTATCCAACTCAACGCTTCCTTCACCCCCAATGCTTCAGTATCCCTTGCACAAAAAGCTCCATCTTTAACAACATTTTTAGCAGCAACAAAGCCACCTTCCGAGTCCCGCACAATCAGCCCAATACCAAATTGCAAGTCGGGTAAGGCTGTAGCAATATCAACATTCACCTTCAACACTCCCGCTGGCGGCGGAATCCATTTGACGACCCTGCGTCTAGTATCCCCCCCCCATGATCTGTGCCATTATTCCTTAGCACTGACCGCCACACCTCAAACTCACCCTTGGACCGATCCAAACAATTCATAGGGGTTGTGAACTTCCGCTGCCAAACCCATCTATTACGACTCTGCCATATGTGCCAACAAACATATATCCCCAAAGCCATATCCCATTTGTTAAATAAGGAGGTAAAAGCATCTAACCAATCCAGAAAAGAATGTACCTGCGGATTAAACCAGCCAAGAGGGCTCGACTGCCAGACCGCTCGAGCATAAGGACACTGAACCAAAATATGAAGAATAGTTTCGGAACTCCTTTGACAAAATGGGCACACATCAACAATAGGCACATGTCTTGTGACTAGACGTTCCCTTGAAGGTAAGATATTGACTCCTGCTCGCCATAAAAAATTCAACAAGAAAGAAGGAACATTACACCGCCACATTCTATTCCAACAAGATGAGTGAGAAATCCTTGAAATGAAGATTTCGTATACAACTAAAGAAATAGTAAGAAATCTCAAAAGAGAAAATTATAAATAACTCCTATATCAAAATAGGTTGGATCAAAAGTTACTAAATCAACATAACAATTTTCTTCTCATCATCCAAAATTGATCGAAAAGAACTCAAATAGCTTATATTAGTGATGTATTATTGGATGTCCTCGACTAGAAAAGAATATTAATAACTTTCAAAAAGTCGACTTTTAATTCAATCCTCCGATAACCCATATTTCATGCCACCGTGAGTCATAAATATTCCCTTTATAACTTAGCATTTCAGGGGGAGCACAATCCAAGTTGGTTATTGGAAAGGAAAATTGAGTTTGAGGTCGTTGGTTCGAGTTTCGGCAGTTGCAGTATGGGAGTTAATCCATTGTGGTAATTCCTTGTGCGCACCGAGCACTGGACCGCCTTTCTGAAAAGTTGGCTGAGATCAAACCGTGATTAACCTCCCTCACACAATATTAAGCCGAAATATAAAGACGCCTAAAATAAGCGTTCCACTTTTTGAGTTTGAGGGGGAGCACAATCCAATAAAATGGACGAATCCTCGTGACCAACTTCTTTGATAATTACTTAACAGTAAACTACAGGTTTACATACCTCTCCCTCCCTGTTGCATGCCCAAGGACCGTACGGTAGTAGCAGCAGTGGTACTGGTGGCTCGTGAGAATCGAAGGGTTGCTTGTAGGGGAATAGGTTAGATAGGAGACGAAAGCAATAAAAGACTCAAGACAACGACAGTCTCTATCATACGATTCGTATCCTCTAGAACGAAACTGGTCCAGACTTCTTAACTTCAAACATATTCTCAGTTGCTTAACTTGACTTTTACATGATATGATGTTCTTGCTCCGCCATGCCCACATGCTCTTGGTTGTTGGGCGTTCCACCTCTCACCCTTTTTCAACAGAAGCTTTTTCGAGGTATTTTCTTGGCTGCCGAGAGCACACACACGTTCAGTTCAAGTCTCGGATCATACCTTTTCTTCAGGCATCAAAGAAAGTTTCCATGGCAGAAAAGTCGGATAAGATTGTGTATTATCAGCTTTTCCAAAATCTTGCTGTTTAGCAGGATTTTAATTTAATATTGATGATGGTGATAGTTTATTAATGTTGATAGTCAATCATTAGAAAAAATATAAAATCAATTGAATTAGTCTCATACAATAGTTAAAATTATTGTGATAAAATAGTCACTTAATATAGTATTAGAGTCTTTATGATCAAACAGTTATGAGTTCGAATCCTACCATTCATCTAATCTAATTAAATTAAGCACAAAATAAAATAGGTCTGTGCAAGTTTCAAATCTAAAGAGCTTTCATTTGAGAGAGTATGTTAGAGAATATATAAAACCAATTAAATTAGCCTTACATAATAACTTAAATTATTGTGATGAAATGATCATTTAATATGAATATTTTGATAATGTCCAAACTCAAATGTTCAACTAAGCTAGGTCGAATTCTTTAACTCGATCTGAGTCTAGAATAATTGAAAAGCTTTTGGGACCCAGGCACAATAATAGTAAAAACCTTTTAAAGCCTAACTCCTCATTAAACAAGTGATAAGCCTGTTGGCATGCAGGACCAAACCATATTCAACCAACGGGACCAAGTTTTTAGAATTCAGATCCTCATTTATTTATGTAAATCTCGCATGAGTCTTATATAAATCCCTCTCATTTATTTATGTAAATCTCGCATGAGTCTTATATAAGTCTCGTAAAATAAATGGTTAAAATTTTATAAGATGAAATAAGTCTTTTGTCAACTTCTTGATGTTTCCTCGCAGCAAACTACAGTGAATTAGTACAATCCATCTCTGACATCTTCCATGCAGAAGCAGTGCTCGCGAGTGATATAATGTCGCATTCGCAGGGTTATGTGTATAGGAACAGGAGAGATGAAGACGAAAGCAATAAAAGTCAAGACAACGATAGGCTCTATCATAATATCCACTAGAGCCAAACTTTTAGGCTTCTGCATGACGTCCTTGCTCCCTCAGTCCCTTGTGTTTCTGGGGGTTCCACGTCTTACCCTTTTTCAAATGAAGCCTCTTCGATGTACTTCCATGGCTGTCAAGAGCACACGTTCAAGTCTTACTTATCTTTTAATACGGTTGACGTAATTTTACATAAGTAATTAAACTTAAATTTAAATACTCAAATTCAAATTTAAATAATTACCTTTAAATATAACTAATTGATCATTTCATATTATATTCAAATATTAACTCAAAATCGTATTAATTAATTAACAAATAATATATTTTATTAATAAACTATTTCCTATTTTTAAAATTCATTTCATTCGTATTTAAAATGACAATTACTAACTTTTATTATTAATAACATCAACAATAACTCAATAAAAAATTATATTAAACATAAGATTTGGAGAGATCTAATATTCGGCACCCTTATTCTTAACTGTTCGATACCGTTGAAAATAATTATTGATCGAAATTAGTTAAATAATTGTAATTCTTTTTTTTGTATTTTACAAATTTGGAATGCTATACTTATGAATACTTTTCAATTAATTGGTGAAGAACATTTATTGCAATGACTTTGAACTTGGCTTTGGGTCCAAAAATTCGGAAAGCAAGAAGAGAGGACATAGTAACACTTTCTTGCAATTAATGTGTAGGGACCATTAATTATCATCTTAAGGTCAATGTTTATAACATAAAGATGGATTTGTCTTTTTTTTATATTTATTTTGGTTAATGTGAAAAGATGTTTTTATTAATTGATTGATTGACAAAAAAATTAAAAAGAAAAGGCTTTCTTCATGATTGAAATTAGAGTGGTGGCCCATGTAAATATAAAGGTTGTTTTGAATCAATCAATCAATCAATACAATGGCTGAGCACAATCGTCAAATCTAACAATTTGTCCTGTTAAATGGTATCCACATATTTACATAAATTTTATAAAAATATGTAAATGAAGTTTAATAAAATAGAGTTGAAACATTATAACTAAAGCAAAGGATTTGCTCAAAATGCTGTAATTAGATCATAGAATTTGAAGTAACATAGGCTTACATATATGTATAAATATTAATTTTTCTTTATATGATAAAAATTTTAACCAATTGCTGATCAATTATTATCTTTAAAAATTTTAATACGTTGAAATCAATGTTTTAAAAATAAATTATGAAGATAAAAGTTTTCAAATTTAAAGATTCAACTGATATTTAAGCGTCGTAAAATCGTTTAAAATTGATATAATTAAAAATTTTAAAATATTATTAATAAAGACTATCCTTAATTTAAATCTTAATTTATTTTGGTTTTAAAAAATTATTTACTTTATAAAAATTGTCTAATTATTTAATAAACTAATTGTTTTTTAACAAAAAAGATTATTAAAATATATAAAACCATAAAGCCAAAAACGAAAGTAAAAATTTGGTAAATTCAATATTTTTATAATTGGACCGATTCAATTTTTAGATCATATGTTGAAGTACTCTTTATTTCCACTTAAGCTTAAACTTTTTAAGCGAAATGTTATTTATTGAATTTGTTTTGTTAATAAAACCATAGTTATGGGAAACGAGATTGTATGTTGCGGTTGAAAGCTTGCCATATTCTAGTTTAAGAGTAGAAAAAAAGTGCACGTGTTGTTGCTGTGGTGTAGTGGTTATCACGTTAGTCTTACACACTAAAGGTCCCCAGTTCGATCCTGGGCAGCAACAATTGATTTGCTTTTCGCTCTTTATTAAGCATTTTGTTTTACGTTAGGCCCATAACTCCCAAGATGGACTTATTAGGACCCAATTTAAGTCGAACTAACCTAAAAGTGTTTTTTATTTATTTATTTAGTGTCTATCTTTATAAATTTTTAATTTAATTATTAACATTTCTAATTTTAAGTAAATAAGATCAAAATATTACTTTTACTTTTGATTAATTATTTTTAAAAATCATTAATAATCTATAGTTACATAAATTGATCCAACCTAACTTATAATTAATATGCCAAATCTAAACTGATTAAATTTCAATCAACTTTAACTTAAGGAATACTAAAGTAACTCAAATTAATTAAGCACAAATTAGCTTTTCATCAGTTATATTAAAATAATATTGTTCTAATGTCGGTCTAAACTATTGTTAGCAATGAGTAGGGTTAGATTTGAGTTTGAATTTGAAATTTTAGATTCGAAGTTAAAACCGGCTTGAATCTCGATTGAACATGAAACTTTAAGTTTGAATTTGAATCCTTATCATGCTTAATTAAATATACATATTTTATTTTTAAAAAATAAAAATGACATGTTTTACTTAAAAATTTTCAGTCACGCCGAGATAGGTAAAAACTTGGTCAACTTAAGCAAATTTTGTTAAGACTAAACAGGGTTAAATTAGGCCTAACAAAGTTTACCAATCCTACTCCAAACTCAATTAAATCTACAAGTTGAAAGGATCACACATCCACATATTTGAATCCTTAATCATAACTTCCCTGTCACAATTAAGATCGGGAATATGTGAAACTAAATGTTGTTTTGACTTTTAATTTTATAATATCATTTAAAAAATAAATCAAAATGTTTAGGTTACAAGGATGGGATAACCATTCTTAAAGTGTTAAGCCTTTTGAGATTCTTTCAATTTGATATCTAAGATTTTAAAGTTTTAAAACAAGTAACCAGATCTTTAAAATTTTAACAATTCAATTCAAAATATTAGTTTCGATGTAACTAACAAATTCTTTGTTATTTACAACATATAAATGTTTATTTTAAAAAATAGTCGTCATCGTTAGACTAGAGTAAAAAGAACGTTTTCAGATGGATGTTTATATATTATAAATAACAAATATTTCGTTAACTAAATCAACAAATTACTAGTAGAGCTAACATTTTAAACTAAACTGTCAAGAGTTATTCGTCTTTACTTTTGTTCTTCTGTTATAATTTTTAGTTTTTAGCTGTTGCTTTCTATTTTTAGTTTCTATTTTCTTTCAAAAAAATAAAAACTTGTTTTGTTGTTATAATTTAAAGATAAATTATTTTTAATTAATTAAATTTATTTAATCTCTTATATAATATTTATTAACAAATTATCAATAAAATTAGTTTATTTTATTAAAATAAAAATAAAAATTTAATGATATTTATTAATAATTATTAATTTATTTTAATTTAATTATAAAATTAAGTAAATTATTTAAATTAAATTAATCATAATTTTATTAATAATTATTTTAATTAATTAAATATATAATAGAAAATGAAATTATTCATAATTCTTATTAATAATTAATATATCATATAATAAAAAAATATTTTTAGTTGTTTCTAAACTACAACAAAAAAAATAAAAACAGATTAAAAATAGTTTTCCAACAACATCCCAACCCTAGGCCCCTTTTTAGGTAGAGAGGGTTCACACTCAACACGCAGTTCAAACACAAAAACCCTAATTTAGTTAGAGGCCGATACATCTGACCCTGACCGTTACGGTCAAAGGACGGTCAAAAGCCCACCGAATATTCCGCTCGCATCAATCACTGTCTTCATAAACAAATTTTAAATATCCTCAGAGAACCGCAGGATCACCGTAGGATCCTTCACATGATTACCGATCGACGGTAGCGAATCGCCGTTTGACCGAAGTACGGAAAATAGCTTGAGGCCTTTGGAATGACTGGCCATGGCTCGATCTTTGACCAAACGAAAAATCAAAGCTCAATCAAGAGAGAAAGGGACATATGTTGGGTTCGCGTTCTTGAGAGAGGAATTCTAAATTCAGGAAAAAGGAATTAGAGAGATCTGTTTTGTTTGATCTCTTTCATTTTCTCTCTGTTTCCTTTTCTCTTTCAGATTTCCCCTCTCTCTCTCTTTCTCTTGAATTGTTAATCAGGGAGGAGAGAGAGAAGGTTGATTTTAATCCTTTTTTTTGAAATTTTTTTTGGTTCTGATTTGGGACTTTAAGGGGAAGTTAGGGTTTGGTGGAAACAGGAACAATGAATGTGATGCGTCGGTTGAAGAGCATTGCGTCTGGTCGTACTTCCATATCATCTGATCCAGTAAGTTTTTTTAAAATTTTTTTGGTCTAGTTAATTAATTTCCTTCACTTGCTAGATTTCATTTTCTTAGGGGTATTAAGTAAAAAAATTTGATCTTTTTGGAGATCAATTGATCGATCAAGTTGTCTCCACTTTGGGATCATCTTGTCTGGTGGGCTTGGTAGTTTCTATATTTGGTTAGGATATTTAAAGAATTTGGAAAATGTGGTATCTGCTCTAGATAATCAGTTACTTGTAATTGAAGTAGGTAATTTATTTGTCAACTCCCAATTATTGGCTCTTAATTCGTTCATTACAACTGTTAGCCTGTAGTTTTAATTTTTCTAAAATTTCCAATGTTTTTAATGAAAGTGAAGCTGGGAGAGGGAAAAAGAATCTTCAGGTTGTCTAAAAGATTCCAGAGATGAATTTAGTCATGCCTGCCCAATTTCTATTGTGTATAAGATGCTTCAAGGAAGTTTCACGTACTAGATATAGTAATTTAGGAAGAAAACGACTTTTCTTTTGTTTTTGTGAAGTGCCTATGATCAAAGTAACCGTTTTCGTTCCTTTGAATGAAGTTTCCGTCAATTGTTTTTCTTTGTTTGTTCATGGGTCCATTGTCAAATTATTGTTGATGTGCTGCTTGCGAACTTGATAATGATCTTGTTTTCTACAATTCTGTTGTTACACAGGGGGGAGACTCTGGGACAAAGAGAGCCAAGGTTGATAAAGAAATAGAACGGATCAAGGGAGAAGCATGTGCAGTTGATCAAAATGCCATGGGTTTGGAGCAGCACATGGCTTCCACGTCACTGGTTGCTGCCGCAAGCACATCCGAACAATCTTCAGTCACTGCAGTCGAGACATCAGGCTATGATCAGCTTCCGAAAGAAATGCATGAAATGAGGATCAGAGATGACAAGACCAATAATTATGATGAGAAGGTTGGTTTGCTCAACTATACACGTGAAATAACTCAACATTACTGGATTTAGTAGGATTTTTTATTATGGCAGGAATATGAATGAGATTGATTCTGTTTCTCTTTGTGAATTGCATCAAGTGTCTCATTATGGATTTTGTAGGATACGGAGGCTGCTGTTGTGAGTGGTAGGGGAACTGAAGCTGGTCAGATCATCGCAACCACAGTAGGTGGTCGAAATGGACAGCCAAAACAGGTATCTGGTTCGGTTTTAATATATCTTAATGGTTGGCAAAGCTTCTATCAGTCTCATAGTTACATATTCGGCATGTTCAGGGTTCATATTCGGCATGTTCAGGGTTGTTTCAGTTTGTGATCGCTGTTTGACAATAATGGTTGACATTTTCCTCTTCTTTTCTCATTTTTAGACAATATCATACATGGCAGAGAGAGTGGTTGGGACAGGTTCATTTGGTGTTGTCTATCAGGTAAATAAAACTATCCAAGTGTGTTGTATTCTTCTGCATTTGCCTTTTACTTCTGTATCTGTGTGGCAGTGGTCTCATCTCTCATCTTTTGTGATGCTTTTGGTTAATAGGCTAAGTGCCTGGAGACTGGTGAATCGGTTGCGATAAAGAAAGTGCTGCAGGATAAGAGATACAAGAATAGAGAACTTCAGATCATGCGCATGCTTGACCATCCTAATGTTCTTCACCTGAACCATTTTTTCTTTTCAACTACAGAAAAGGATGAACTATATCTCAACCTTGTCTTGGAATATATGGCTGAGACTGTTCATCGTGTTTCAAGGCACTATAGCAGGATGAACCACCACATGCCCATTATATATGTGCAATTGTATACATATCAAGTAAGTTCCATACATTCCATATCTTTACATTGCAACATTCTAGTGTATATATTTGCCTCTTGCAGTTTTTCCTTGCTTCTTCTGGAATCATTTTGTTCTCTTTATGTAGATTTGTCGTGCCTTGAATTACTTGCATAATGTAGTTGGCGTGTGCCATCGAGACATTAAGCCACAGAATTTACTGGTGAGTTTTCTTTCCTTGTTTCTCTCATCACTTGGATGATCATTTGAAAAGTCTTCATATTCATTGATTCCCGTCTACCACTTGACGTTTAGTATTTTGTTTTCCTGCTTTATGTATTTGAGATTACTATTCCATGCCATTTCTGTTATGATTAAGAAATTAGCAGATAAATATCGATTTATTTACATGTTTCACTGGGGATTGGGGGCACTAGATGTGAAAATGATAGCCATCAGTTGTGAAAAGAGCCTAAAACAACTCTTCTTTACCTGGAAATCTGGTGCCATTGATTGGTGCAGTTTTTAGTGTAAAGTTTTGTGATTGCTGTGACAGCAACATGTCCTCTTGTAGTTTCGTGTCCACAATAAAACATTATTTTTTTAAGCTTTGATGCATTCTGCAGGTCAATCCTCAAACTCATCAGCTAAAGATATGTGATTTTGGGAGTGCAAAGATGCTGGTATGGTTATTTCCTTTTTTCTTCAAAAAGTGTTAATGTTTTGCCTACATAAAGAGAAACTAATTTATGTTTATTTATCTATTTTAGGTGCCAGGAGAAGCCAACATTTCTTATATATGTTCACGGTATTATAGGGCACCTGAACTTATATTTGGGGCTACAGAATATACTACTGCCATTGATATGTGGTCTGCTGGCTGTGTTCTTTCTGAATTGCTTCTTGGTCAGGTTGGTGAATATTTGAGTTGTAATGATCATTTACGGCTAGTTTCAACCTATACTTTCATGGAGCTTTATGTTCACAACTGAAACTTCTAAAACTCCCCCTTCATTGAGTGTAGGAAGTGTGTGCTACGTCAAGTTTCATTATGTTCATTGCAATATGTGTATACATTTACCTAGCATTCAGTATTTCTCATATGAAGTGAGAAGATAAACTTCCGTGATCATGAATTCAGTAGTTTCCCATGTACTATCTTCTGAATTAAAAGTTGATAAATTATTGCTAACTCCTTTGTTATCTTTTTGATCAAGTTATTGATTGGTATGTGCATCTATTATATGTGAGCATTTTATATTTGATTTCCTTTAAGAACATGGTATTTATATGCCCGCGTCCAACATCTGCTGTTTTTTATACTTTTGCAGCCCTTATTTCCCGGGGAAAGTGGAGTTGACCAGTTGGTGGAAATCATTAAGGTTTACTATTCTCATGCAGTTTAAATTGCTTTCTCTTTATCTTATATTTGGCCAAGTTCGCAATTATTCATCTCATTTAGTGCCTGACATCAGGTTTTGGGCACTCCAACACGAGAAGATATCAGATGCATGAATCCAAATTACTCTGAATTCAAGTTCCCCCAGATTAAAGCCCATCCCTGGCACAAGGTCTATTGATTATATCAAAATCTAGACATCAGTTCTATAAATTCTCTCTTGCAGGATCTAATTTTTGTAAAACCTTCAGATATTTCACAAACGAATGCCCGCCGAAGCAGTAGATCTTGTATCGAGACTCCTCCAGTATTCTCCAAATTTACGATGCACTGCTGTAAGAAATAATTAGTTTCACAGACAAATAATTAATCTTCGCTTGTACAATTTGTATCCCTCATTAATTGGGGATTCTAATAAGCTAACTTGTTTCCTTATTTTAGTTGGAAGCCTGTGCTCACCCTTTCTTCGATGATTTGAGGGACCCGAGTGCATGTTTGCCTAACGGACGAGCACTACCTCCTCTATTCAATTTTACTGCTCAAGGTAAAACCTTTGCCTCCTCTTCTCTTCCATTTCACCAGGGACAGGTTTTTCGCATCATTCCTCATGTCCAATAACCTGCAGAGTTGGCCGGTGCTTCCGCCGAATTGCGTCAACAGCTCATTCCGGAGCACGCAAGAAAAGAAAACTGAGATAAACATCTTGGTAATCAAATGCAAACTCAATTTTTGGATGGTTAGTGACCCATGCAAAACCAATCCCCATTTTCTAGTTTCCTCAGCCAACCCTCTTTCGAGCTTTACCAGTTATCGAACAGAAAACAGGCGTCAGACAGATTAACGGTTGATTGATAGACTGTTGAATGACTGATGAAGCTGCATCTGAAATTATTCCGGTGAATCGTGAATGGGATTAGCTGGTAGCTAGAGGGTGTGTTGTAATGACTTTCTAAAACAATTGAGTTGTAACCATGTTGTTAGGGTGGTCACATGTACTAGATGTTTGAGCATTTAGTTTTAATTAGATTGTGTCATTTGCCATATGTTTCCTGCTCATCCGAGTTGTGTTGTATATGCCCGTTTAAACTCTGGAATCTCATGATTGCAAAGAGAGTTTGTTGTGTAGTATCTATCATGGTAACGGGTCGGGTTTGACCCGAACACTATGTGGCTCGACCTTGACTAAATTTTTTTTCAGGATTAAATACTTGATTTTTGTCAAACATATTTTTCATAAATAAGTTAAGATAATTATAATAAATTATTAATTTGAGTCGATTTAATTAATTCGGTTCAAATTTAAAAATTGAGTTAAATCGTCAATATAAGTAGCATTTGATTAGTTTAGATATGATATTCATATCGCATGGATCTTGTAGTGATCTTTAATATGCTTTTATAAAAAATTAAGAATTACAAAGAAATTTTTAGTTGTTTCTAATTAAAAATGCAAAAATAATATTGTTTTGTTTATAAGTAGTGCTTCCGGCTAGATTGGACTTAAATAATCCATGCTTGAACCCGAGCCCGAGCCCGACATCGGTTGATTGTTTTCAAAAATCCAGCATTGTTATCCCTAGTCTTTTATCTTAAGGGGTGTCAATGGCCAGGGCCTAAACCTAAGCCTGGGGTTGATGTTGGATTGTTTTCAAAAATCTTGCATTGTTATCTCTAGTCTTTATCTTAGGGAGTGTGTCAATGAGCCGAGCCTGAGCCCGAGGCACCTCCCGCCTCGACCTGACCGAAAATTAGGGTGACTTGTCTGGTCGAGATAGATCCACCTATGGCCTGATGGATTGGCCAAAGTCGACCAATCATAT
>JANTNU010000009.1:25564328-25577124 GCA_024752395.1 Erythroxylum havanense | reverse complement strand
AATAAGATATTCACCAAATGTGTTGGCTCTTCTGATTAGTTATGTGGTCAGAAATGGACAGTTTGGTTATACTTCAACGAACCTTTCTTTTTTTTTTTTTCTGAAATTTTTTTCCCTTCGTACTATTTTGAGATGAAACTTTCCAAAAAAATGGCTTTTTTTAAAATATTTTAAAAATAAAATTAAACTAATAAAATAAAAAGTTTAATATAAATATGACAATCGAATTCGGTTATAACTCGATTTGATTCGATCCGATCCGATCCGAAGTCACAAGCTAAGTTTGAGTTGACTGAGTGTTGCTTAGATCATGACCTATTTGAGGCTTGACAGATACCAAAAAAAAAAGACATTATTTTATGAAAAACAAAGTTGAGATGTTTTTTATAAAATAATATTAGTTCTATTTTAAATTTTAAAAATTCAGACAGACTAAGTAGAGTAGACTTGAGCTACCTGATCAAGGTTTAGACATAAACTATCGTGTCAAAGATTGCATCAAATTGAAGAATTTAAAATATGATTGATTGTTTCTATCTATCAAATTTTAATTTAAAAAGAAAATTATTAAATAAAAATTAATTAATTAATTTTGATATATAAAATGATTAATTTGTGTAATAATAAGAATAATTAAATTAAGTCAAATTGAACAAAAATTAACCGGTATAAAATTTTCACGATTAAATTGACCGAACTCATTCATTTTTTAATATTTTCTTATGAGAGACTCAATTTTGTTATCTTTGGCTTTTGGGTGCATAAAAAAATTTGAAACAATTTATACTTTTTGGTGGTTTAATAAATTTAAAATTTTAATTAATTTTCAAAGACCGAACTCGTTATCTTCGGATCAGGCCGAACTGGATCGGGCTGTTTCGACAAGCTTCTCGCTCTCTCACCTTGCAGGGTTCCGACATCCATATATGAATGAACATCAAGTAAAATGCAGGCAACTGAGTTAGCAATCTAGCAAAAGTGACTAACTTTGTATCAGAAGCAAATGTGAGAAGTCTTGAGTTCCAGCATCAGTTAAGTTCACACATTGCTTAGTACTGTGTCAATTGAGGCGAAGAAACAAGAAGTTGCAGCTCTGTATTGAATGCCCCGAATCAGTTTGTGGTCTGAACTTGCATCTTTTCAAGTTTCTCCTTTCCCTTGAACCTTCTTCTGAAGTACTGGAGAATGACTTTGCCTTTGCCGGTACCCTCCAGATTGGCTGCTGGTTTTTCTTCAAGCCCATTCCGAGCAGGATCACCAACTGATGCTGAAACTTCACCGGCAGAGCACCCTTCTGCAGAATCAGTCACTCCCAAAAGAATGGTCATTTCCTCTTCAGGGCTTTTCTCAACAGCAGCAGGTTCTAGGAGGGATGAAGACTTGATTAACAACTGAGCTAAAAATAGTATCTGAAGTTGATTAAAATATCTGCAATAATGAATAGTCTTCTTTGACGTCGTCTGAAATGCCATTTTGTTTGTGCAAGCGAAATAATTTGAAGTGATTCAAGCAATCACTTGCAGGATAAAGAATCCAATGCTGAGACAGAAGACACAGTAAGAGGTAGAATAAACTAGAGTTTACCCTGACAAACAGCGGATGAATGTTCACCGACAAGAGGAAGTTGACCTTTAAATCTGCCAGATTTTCTCTTAAAGTCGTCGGCATTGAAGTCCTGTTAGAGAATGGTAAAGCAAATGAAGATAATAACAGGAATTTGATCACTGTTATCCAATATGGCCTCCTTATGATTTATCATTACTGGCCTATATAAAATTCTCAATAGGACAAACTATATTTGAAAGAAATTTCAGGGTTCTATCCCCACTATTCACTCGTGTGATGTGGGCAGTCCCTCTCGAGAATCCATACATCCCTTATCAGCGTATAGAAGCTATCTCTTGAGCACAGGTTTAGGTTCGACCTCAAGGGGAAAGGAAAATGGAGCACTTAACAATGCAATATTCCGAGAGAACAAGTCATATGTTTGAAAGATCACCATCATCTTGGACAAACTGTCACTAGTTAAAATGTGTCCCAGCCCCAAATGAAGAAATTGGACAAACAAAGGTAATTCACCATATGCCCTCCAACACTAACCATTGTTGATCAAAAGTAAGTGGAGAAAAGCATATTATCTTCTGAACTAAATGCAGTAACAAAGAATTGCACATAAGTCCAAATCCACAGTCATAGGATTGCCAAGCATTGGTTATCAAGTAAACACGAATTCTGGAGTGTATTCAAAGCAAGTGCAAACAAAAACGAAAGAAGTGTATGTCCTTGGATCCTACAACAAGATTCATATTAACCCGTGGCATAAAAAGTTCAGATCACCTGTGCGTAAATGGACACCTCAGCTGCCTTGGCATACTTCACATAACGTGCAACGCCTTCATACGAATAAAAATGTTGTCCCGTTGCCTGGCATATGTAGCAGCACTACAAGGACCAAATGTAAGAAAAAACCATTCAAACTTCATATCCTAGCATGGTAAGTTCATAGTGGTATACTGTGGCTTTATAGCTCTTCAAGCCAACATCATAGACCAAAAACTCAGCAGAATGGTATAAATTCAGTTAAAACATCTGACAGAAAATGATAATGAATGAGCAAAAGCCAAATGGAACAGATATAAATAACCTCACAGGTCACAGCCATGATAAAGACCAGCAATATTGAATATGTCAGACTGTTTAGGAAAGTTATTTACTTGGTGCATCAAATAACTGAATTTCGGTTTAAGATGCAATTATTTATACCTATCATAGGACAAGGGATCTCAACTCTGGAGTTACAATGACCAAATAATAAAGGGATATTACAGAATAGAAGGTCCTTTGATAATGAATTTTCACTCAAGCAACTTCAATAGTGTCTCAATTTGGAGAATGAAAAGCAATTTATTCTACAAAGCGATTATATCACACGAGTTTGACACCCTCAACAAGAAAGTGCATCTATCTAATGTAATCAATTCATGCATCTCAAGTGATGTTCATTACAGGCTGAATTGAGTCAGTAAGGATTAGTATATCGAAAATGTGGTCCAAAAGGATGAGATCTGGCATATCAGGTAACAAATTTAAAAGAGACAAAAGCAAGAAAGCGTATCATCTTAAATCACCCTTTTTAACGAAGGACGGGAAGTTTTAAATAAATGCAATCCAAGAAAACGGAAGTCAATTCAGAGCAACCCACAACCATAGGTTATCAGCTAAACAAATGCATGAAGTATTAAATTACCGATGTCTTCCCATCCTTCTGCTCACTGCGTACCAGTTCCCAATGCTCAGGGATAGGTTTTGAAGCTTCTGTTTTCACCATGTTCAAACAACAAATCAATGGTTTTGTTTATCGAAAAACTAACGACAAAATCTATCGTCTTCTCTACAGTTCTCCGGTAACCGTAGGTCTAAGATGAAAACAAGGCACCGGCAAAATACTAAATCTAAGACAGAAATTACCTTTGAAGGCATATGTTCACGTTTTTTTTGTTTGTTTCTGAAAAATCTGGAGAAGCCCCAAACGGAAAGCTAATAACGCTGGTTCATTTAATTTTCATAAGAAAAAAGGCATATTGCTTCTTAAGGAGGCCTAATACTAAAACACCAGATGGCACCACTCTGCAATTCCAGATATTTTCCTTGCCGCTGCTATATTGAGAGCAGGGTACATCAGTCAAACACACACAATTCCTCAAGAATGAAACACCGAGACCCCAACTGGTTAACCTTCAGCACAGCAAAGGCTGAGGGATAAACTAAATCAATTCGGATACCAAAAAGGCATATCTTCACAAATAATAAATACTATAAAAGAAAAATTGACCACATAAGACCCCTTTGCGAGCAGGTTGAAATAGAAGATCCAATTCTCAACAGTTGTTCATATAAAACATCCAATTTAGCTGATGCTTAATTGACCAATTGACCAATCAGTTCACTATCTGAACTTTCTAAACACCTTGTTCCATAATGATTCTTTCGGACCAACTTAGCAACTTCTATTTTACGCCAAGAAAAGAGTAGCATTTGCATAGTCACAGTATATAAACGTGTGAATCAACTGAAATGGTAGGATTTTCATACAAAGCAGAACCTTTTGGACTTGACTGAAGGAACTTATATCACTCAATCAACAATGGTAAATACACAAGGAAATGATAAATGCTTACCATAAAGTCCCACATCTAAAACTCAAAACGGCGCCACCCCTACCAAGGATGGTGGCTATTAATCATAATCATTAACAAGCGAGCTTAAATCTCCACGAACTCAGCATTTGCGTCTCTGATCTTGAGATAACAATTTTGAATTTTTAATTCACAAAACAAGGAGATAAATAAAAAACCAAACAGATAAAAGGAATACTTGCTTCGTTTCAGGCTCTGCCCTTCCCATCTGTTAGCAATCCCGACAGTGTAAGCTCCCATCTGGAACACAGAAAGAACCAAAAAGAAAAAGGAAGGAAAAAAAAAGAAAGGAAAGAACTGATCAGAATCTTCGGCTAAAGCTAATCAAAGTTTCGATCTTTCCACTCATTTCAACTAAAGCTGATTAAAGTTTCAATCTTTTCATTCATTTTTCAGATATCTAAACAGAAAACCACAGACAAATTGAGGTGAGTACAAAAACCTTAGAGAGAGAATGATAAACAACGTACAACTGAACCACAAGCAAGCTGCATCCTCCCTCAGTTTCTGGAGACAATTGCACCAAAAACTACAATCAATCAAGCAGTTGTTTTACTCACTCTCACTGGACCAGACACTCTACTTCTTAATTAATCCCAAATTGTAACTTAACAACAATCCTAAACCAGTTTCTGTTCATTTATTCGTGAGAGGGAAAAAAGAACAATAATTCCTTGTAATTAAAAAAAATTAAAAAATTTTTAAATAGAAATTTCAAATTTTAGAAAAATTGTCTTTTACTTCAATAAAAAATTAATGATGAAATAATAGCAATATAAATATTGGCCCCAGGGGTGATTAGAGGAACATGAAACGAAAAGCTCATGTGTTCGATTTCTCTCTCTATGCTCTCTCAGTAGAGTTTGTTGTATAGGACTTACCTAATGCGGAGTACCTGATTGACGTGATTTATAAACTATTTCATCAATCTGAAGATTTACCCAGTGCGCATTCAAAATGTAGCGACTACTGGTTCGTCTATTAAAAAAAAGTACATATTTCAATCAAACCAATTAAATCCAGGGTAAACTAATAACTTACTATAATGATATTAAATTATTAATTTAAATCAAATTAAATTAATTTGAGTCAAATTTAAGAATTTAATTAAGCTAATATATTAATAACATTTAATTAACCTACATTTCATATTTTATACATCATGTGTTTTGATTACTCTTAATTCGAACTAATTAAATCTAGCTAAAAGGAACAATTATCTTCAATTATTAATTTAAATTAAATTTAAAAAATAAATTAAGTTATTATATTAATAAAACATATCATATTACTTACATTTTGTGATATTTTATAACCAAAATTTTTAAAAATTAAAATAAAACATTTATTTGAAAATTTTTAAAAATTAAGGAAAATTTCTAAATTGCATATCATTTTACCCATTTTAAGAAAACCTTTATTTAGTTTTGATTTAACACCAAGGTTAAAATCACCTTTTCCACCATTCACTCAATCTTACCTCATTTGAACCAGGCTAACAAGGTTTGTCTCTGTCTAAGTTGAAGTTAACGAACCAGGTTCAAATTGACCAAGCCTAAGTTAGACTTAAAACTTTTTCTTTTTGAAAATTCAGACTTCAAGCTAGGGATCAGAAAAAAGATGTCATTTTTATATTTTCAAAATTAAAAATATATTTAATCAGGCTTAATTTGCGTCTAATCGAACCCAATTAGACTTTAGATAACCCAAGCTTGATGGTACTCAAGCCCAAGAAGGAAGCCTCGGGCCCGATCGAGCTTTAGACCAAGCCCATTGCCACCTCTAGTGAGGGTTAAATCACCATATATTGTTGTTTATTTACAAAGCATTCCCATTTTGAAAGAGAATCAATATGATAAATTCAATTATGACCTTTCAGGCATAGCCAGCCCAAGCTCCTTGCATTGTTCTTCATCCACATGAAGGCTTCCTGGCATAGCACCAAAAGCTCGTCTGGAGGCATCAAACCCTGAAGCCAGTTGATGAATATATGCTGATGCATCGTCCCATTTCTGCTGCATATTAAAAGACTTTGAAGCAAATTGCTTTGTTGGATTTTTTGCTGGTTTTGGTTCAAATGCTTGGTCCAACTCAGTAACCCTCAGAAAGCGCTCTGTGGCTGCCTCCCATGACAGCTCATGCCTCTGCTGATCAGTCAGCTCAGCAGGTTCTTCAGACAATGCCCTCATTGTGGCCTCGACGAATGCATCATTGTTGTCATATGTTCTGCAATTTGGGAACTGCCTGAAGAAGTCATTTGAAGGGTGGTTGGCACAGACTACTATCTTTCCCATGGCCAGTGCTTCTGCTGTGGTTGTGCACACCACGTCTGTGGTGCTTGGATTAAGGAACACTTTGTAACTGGTGAAGGACAAAACAAAGGACATGTGATAAAAGATTTCAGACACAGAGATTCAGTAACAGGATTCAGCATTTTCATTTATTACAGATGCAATTATGATGAAAACCCTTGTAAGTTGTACTTATGCTGCCAAACTGTTGTTTGAATGATCAAACCTCATTTTGCAGATTCCTAACTTTCATTTTTTACAACAATAAAAAGAGTTGAAATTAACGTAAGGCAACTGACTGAAACTCATATTTGTAATTAAGCACATCAATAAGCAGTTCTCATGAAAAATTATTGCTATATATATGGAAGCAAATAATGCTCATTACAGAAAAACGTTGGACATTGAGCAGAAACATACTCGTGGAACACGGGATCGGCATGATCACGCCCAGGGTGTACTCGAACTGTTAGTTCCAACTTTTTAGCTGCTACCTGAACTTGATCAGAGTCTTCCCCACTGCCATATAAATCTAACTCAAGTCCAGCTAGCTTCTTTTGGTGATTATGAAGAAGCTTAAGCAGCTCCTTGTACCCTTTGTTCCAGACCATTTTGCCAATGTAGTAAGCACCTTTCGTAAAGGCCGTGTCCCCACTTTGCTGTTGCTCTATCTTTTTCTTGCCAATATCTAGGAACTTAGGATTCACTCCATGGACGTTGCAGATGATGGATTTAGGATACTCTTGAGTGGCAGCAGATAATCTGATTACCTGCAGTTACATCAGAAGCAAATTCTAGTGACAAGCAAAGATCAAATGGTAATGCATAGAAGTTATCACTACGTCCAACAGAATGTATCTTCTATCGTGCAGAGCATGAAATAGGGGAAAGTATAAACTCTGAATTAAAATTTCTAATAGGAGGTCAACCATCTGAAGCTATTACACGAATATCAATGGTGAAAAAGAGGATGTCGACACAGCAGTTTTCAACATCATAGTTTTCCCTCCACAACTAAGTAGAATGCTACTATTCTATTTCTTAAACTCACACAGTGCTACTAATCTGAGAAGTGAAAATGTTCAAATTCTTAGCCATTGAACAGGAAAAGAGAAACATACCTTGTGGCAATAGATACCAACTATCCAAGTGTTAATATATTTAAGTGCAAATGCTTTTATCCGTCCATTATTCTCTCTCTTAACATATTCCAGATAATTGGTGTGTATAATTCCAATTACAAGTTGGAATTTACTTTTCCATCTCTTCCCATGATGAAACCATGTAAGGTGTTCAGGCTCCTCGAGGACGGCAATGTCTGCTTCTTCATCAGGGATGATTTCAGAGATATCACCAACAGGGAGAATGCTTCTCATAGCAACAGAAAACTGCACCATGAACAATTTGCAGAATGACCATCAAATGATTACTATACTCTCTGGTTGATACACTTGTGTAAGATTACCTTTCCAGGGTAAAAACGTATACTGAAATCAGATGAAAATGAAATCCTGTCCTGAAGCCACCGGCGGACATACACTTCGTGCTCGGATGGAGAACCGAATGTAATGCTACTGGGATACACTAGCTTTTGATGTTCTAAAGACAACCAAGGAATCACCAAAGTGACCTTTCTACATCCATCCTTTGCTAGATATGCAGCTCGAAACAAAGGGTTTACAGCAGTTCCAGTCATCCATGGAAGGCTTGCAGTAGTAAAAATTGCAATATGCTGCTTTTTATCCATTCAATCTAAGACCATTAACCCACTTATATTCTCAATTTCTTCACAACACTTCTGTTATATTGATCAGAAGCCCGTTTTTCTCTGCATTAGAGAAACCCAAAACCATAACATTAAAAGAAATTCTCGTTCAACCATTAAACTAATCAAGATCAAATTTTTACCGAGAACCAAGTAATTAATAGACCAAACAAGAACAAAAAGATGGTCAAATTCAAAAAGGTAACAACATCAAACAAACACACAGATAAAAACACAGACTTGCTTAAAGAAAACCAAGAGTCGGCTCTATTCAGACGTATTCCTATAGCAGTTCAATACCCTTACACGTTCAAATTTCATAATCCAAAAAACAAAAAAAAATGGAAAACAGGTTAACATCAAACCAAACCGGAAGAAGAAGAAGAAGAAGAAGAACACGCACCACACTTCCTATCGATTTCGTGTGAGATTCTAACAGATTGATATACAGAGAGCAAGATAAACCAAGAAGAAGGAAGAAGAAGGAGAAGACGAAGACGGTAATTGGTTACATTTGAGTAACGGGGTAGGGAATATACCATGTGTATCAGTTGACCGTTTTGTTACGCGTCCTTACTTGATTGGGTGATTTCAAGTGTCTATTTTATCTACTTAGGAATGCCAGCATGGGATCATCTCCTCTCGGGCTTGTCAGCTATCGATGTGGGGCCATCTAGCTGTTCTGTTCTGTGAACGGCCAGGATTTAATTTCTCCGGTGGGCCTCACGTGAGGGAACACTAATCAAGAATGGAACTGTCCGCATCCTGTAGACTGGAAAGCTGCTTGCTCCCGTTGATCGTTTGGTGTCATTTACTTTTGAAAACATTTGAGAATGTCAAGAGACATTGGACTGGTAGCTTCTCAAAACCCTAAAACTTAAGAGCTTCGAAGAACGAAGTAAACGATTCTATCTTAATTGAATTGAAGATTCGAACGAATAGTGAGGTAATCAAACCATGCTTTTCTCTGTTTCCGTTTTACGGCAATAACGGAATCGCCAAGGCGTTCTTTTTTCTCTTTTGGGGTTGTTAGTTCTTAAAATTAAATCGAGTGTACTTAACTGGAGGAAATTAGGTTATGAGTCTGAATGAGCGTTCCTGATTGTGTTATGGCTATGTGTTTTTGTGTAATTGAGGATCTGATGTTAAATTTCTAGGGCTTGTGAGTTTGGGCATTGGTCATATTTCGTTTAGGTTTTCAATGTTTGGTTCTGTGTTGAGATTGAGGATGTTTTTCCTCATGAATGGGAAGGATAGTTGAAAGGAGGCGAATTAAAAACAATGTCAAATAGCAGAGAATGATTATTCTTCTTTCTGTTTTCACTTTCCTTTTCTGGTTAGTTGTTCAAGTGTTGTAGGAAATTATCTGTGTGACCCTTCCATTGTTGGTAGGCTTATGATTTTGATCAATCTTTCTCCATATTATTGAGGGAATCAATAAGGGAAGGGAAAATACCAAATGCAACTGTGTGTAATGGACTGTGTTGATTAGAATATCATAAGCATCTGAGTTTCATTCTTGAATGGAAGAATATCTTCTGAAGTTAGGAGCTGGGCGAGCCTATGTGTATGTAGTGGCAGGGGGACATCATTTATGTCAACAGAGCCTTATATTAAGTTTCCGAACTAGAGCCATATGCTGCTGACACTCAAATCCTGTGAAGATTGTGATATCATGTGCTTGCATTAATTTCAGCAAATGATTATTAATTAGTTTCCAATTAGGGACTAATCTCTTATTTGATTTTATGTAACCCCTCGTGTGCAGATTTGTTGTGGATGTTTTTCATGCTAAGTTTCCTCCCTGAAGTTGAGAAATGTTGATGGGACATACAGATGGTGTATCAGAACCTGCATCGTCAAAGGATCACCTGCTTGCTGATCCTGAAAATGGGTTGGATGATGATAGTGAAGTTAGTTTGGAAGAGATATTGTATTCAGCCTCCTTCGAAGAACTTGCTGAAAATAATGTGAAGTATGACACAGTTATTTGGTTCTCCATATCACTTTTGCTGGTTTTAGCTTGGGGAGTTGGTGTTATCATGTTGCTTTATTTACCAATTAGAAGATATGTGCTTCAAAAGGATATTGCCTCACGCAAGCTATATGTGACGCCTAATGAAATAGTCTACAAGGTATGGACGCATGTACATCAATATGCATGTGTTGTGTGGAAGTTGAATGCTTTACTGTGTTAACAGTGTGAAAGAACTAGAAGCATAGATATTATTTTTCATTATCATTGTGATTGTATTGATACTCATTCACAGAAATATATATGCAAACTAAGTTCCATTGCCATTAACTTTTCTGGTTCCCTTTCTCCAGGTTTCAAGGCCTTCATTCATACCCTTTTATGGCATAGTCACAATTGAGAGGCGGATTCCTCTTTCCTTGGTGATTGACCTCATTATAGAACAAGGTAATGATGCCACCTTACATGTATGCTGCATGATTATGTGACTCTTGAGTTATCCTGCATATAATAGGGGGTTTTCTCAATATACTTTTATAGCTAGGGGAACGCTAAGCTGTAATTTGGTTGCAGGTCACTATCAAGTTTCCTTGTCCCTTATTTGGTTCAGTATCAAATTGGAGGGGCTTTAGTGTGGGGAAGTTACGATCCATTTCATTATGTACTAGATTGCAGATGTGTGGGCTCTAGACCTCAGTTCTTGTAATTGTTTGCCAAACTTAATATTTCATCTGGGTGTCTGAGTGTGTTAACTACTCATTGGCAAATAGTCAGAGGCTTTCAAATTGAGAAAGACCTTCATGTAGCTCAGCTATGCTTTACTGTACACTTTACTTTTGACTGTGATTATAGGCCATGCCTGATGAAGTTTTGTTTTGTTCCGATGTTTGCTAGGCTGCTTGCAATCCAAGTATGGACTTAACACTTTCAGAATTGAAAGCATAGCACATGGAAAAGCTGCACCTGTAGATGAACTACGAGTTCAAGGTATTACTAACGCTGCACATCTGAGGAAGGTAATGCTAACTTCATTTCCTATTTGATTTTCTTGTCATATTTTTAGTTCTCTCGGCCTTCCATGACCAGACAAAAACAATGTTTTATTTTGTGTTCATTGATATGGTCTGCCTGTGCATAACTGTTGTTGGAAATTTGTTGTTGGCATGCCTTCCAGGTCATAATAGCCGAAGCTTCAAAGAATATACTGGATACAGGGAAAGGTTGGAAACTTGCTACAACCTACAATACTGAAGGGGGAACTATGTCAAGGATGACATCATTGTCAGAGGGGCCAGTTGTTTTCAAATCACCAAGCAAAAGCTGGAAGGTAAGTTACAATGATTCGATGTGGAACAACTTACTTTTGTACCAATTTCAATACCGGGCTGGCATGGTACGGAATACAAAAAAATACAGAAAACACTGCATGCAACTCTTACTCCCAATTACATGTAAACGATTAGTTATGTTGCTACCTGTTCTGCTGTACCTATCAGGCCTTATTGCCTATTGTATGCAGATGACAGGTTCACCTCGTTATTCTTCTGTGGAGCACAGAGGGATTTCAGCTAATGAGGCCATACTAAGCAAACTGGAAGAAGTCAGTAGATCAGTGAAGGTATGGGAACTTGTAAATTTCTTCATGGCTTGTCTGTGACTGAGAAGATACCTTCCATCTCCTCTAATGGAAGTTTTTCTTTCTTAACCAGAGAATTGAACTGCTTATTGACAAGCCACAGCCACAGCCACAGCCATAGCTAGATCACAGCCGAAACTAGAGCTCGCTGGAAATGGTCTTTCTGAAGGGAATCCAAAGGGAAAAACTATGGTCATTTTCTGTTTGATGGAAAGATTTTTCTTCTGTATATATCTTAGGTTCAATTCATATCTTTGACATTCAATTCATATTTTGATGCTTAAAAATTCAAACCCTTGTTTTTTATTTTGGGTCTATTATTTGTTTACGATTTTAGCTCCTAAAAGAAAAAAAAAAAGGTTAAATCATTAACAATAATACAATGGTTTAAAACAGTTTTAGGGAAAACAAATGATTAATGATTTATCTAAAAGTGAGAAAAAAAAATCAGTTTAATTTTACTATAATCAACTTAATATTTTGATTTATATAATTCTAAATATATCCCTTAATTCTTATGATAAAAGAAGATCATGTCACGAATTCAACTTTAAAATATAATTTTAATTCATTATTACTTGCCGCTCAAAGGCTAATTTCAATTATATTTTGATGCTTAAAAATAAAAATCCTTGTCTATTATTTGTTTACAATTGGGCTGCAAATCTAGGACTTAAAGAGCAATAATTAAAAGGTTTATTTTTTAAATTATCAATTTAATTTATTTTAATAATTTTTATTGTTAAAAATTAATTTTTACTAATTATAATCGTACATTTTAATAATTTTTTACATTTAATTCATATTTTAAAGATTATAAATCCAAATCCTTGTAATTACAATTATTTATTATTTGTTTACACTGTAGCTTCTACTAATAAATGGAACTCATGGTTGGTTGGGATAAATAAGTATAGTTTTTCATCACAAAAT
>JANTNU010000009.1:25519898-25531249 GCA_024752395.1 Erythroxylum havanense | reverse complement strand
CCATTAACTTTCCAGGTTGGTTCACCATGAGCATTACTGTAGGCCCATGTCTTGACAGGAAGACTTCGATTCCAAGCTCTTCGCCAGAGTCTATAGTCATTGAGATGTTTCTGACCAATGCCACAGAGTTCTTCAGAAGAGTGCAACTTTCCATCTCCATCGCAAACATGGTTGAGAGTTCAGAGAAGAGTGAGTGAAGAACTAAAGTAGGTATAAGGACAGTTTTCATTACAGTTAAAAGAGTACAACAACAATAGATACACAGATTCGGGAACAGCCACGATTGCTTTACCAGTATTGTTTATTTGCATCTGGTCCATATATTTATGTGGATTCTATATAAATGTATGGAACATATGCAATGGAACAGTACTGGTTTACCAATTATGAAACAGGTGATTTCATTTGCACCAATTCACAATTTTTCATACTCAGTTTTGATTAAACTAATAACTAATCTTTAAAATGAAACTAAATTAAAAATTTATCAAGAATTTTAATTATTAATAATCGTCTAGTCCCGCGTGTAAGACAACGTCATTTTAAAATTTTAAAAAATAATAATAGATCGGGATCAAGTTAAGATAACTTTAAATTTAAGAAAATTATATACTTAAAATAATTGATTATTATTTTCCGATAAAAGATTGTGATAATTACTTTTTATTTCTTGTAGTAGCGGATTATTATTTATAATAGTTACCAACAAAGCAAAATTTTAAAATAAATATGTAAATTAATGTTATTCTTATAAAATTCAAATATCTGAAAATTTTAAATTCTACAAATAATATTTTTGAAATTACTATATGCTAAAAGATATAGTAGTTAGGAGTTTTTTCATTATTAAATATTTGGAAGAACTATAAATTTCATGTGAGAATAATTTTATAACTTCAGTATAAAAATATTCTGATACCAGTACTGCTAAAAAAGTAGGACCAATGTCAGTCTCATAGAATGAAAGCATAAGATTAAGAAAATAGGATCTCTAGATCTGTTTGAAGTTGTGAATATTCAACAAAATACAGTTAGATAATGACAACCCAACTGTCTTAAGCTATGAAGGAGCAAGACACGGGTTGATTTTTGTTTCCTTTTCAATTCAGATACCAATGGAGAGATAGCAGAAGAATTTAGCAAAACCAATATAATCCAATATGTTTGTATCAACCCATTTGTATGAATAGCATATAGTATAAGAAAATCCAAAAAACAATATTTTCTGAATAATCAGACAGACAGACAGACTTTGAACATGGTGATAGGATCAATGAACTTAAATTTGACAATTAGCAAAAAATGAAGAAGAAAAAAACAGAAACTCATGGGGATGTGTCTTCTATTTTCAGTTTAAGAATCCTCTTGTGTTTTTTCTTCCTCATCAACAGGAGCTGCTTCATCTGAGCCACCCTCAGCCGGTTCAGGGGGTGGTGTGGAGGAAGTTCGCTTGTGAGAGGCGGCCTCCAGAACATGATTGTAGTTTCCTTTCTCCATGAAGAGCTGAGCAAAGTGATGCTTGCAGTAGAGGACACCATTAAGTGCAGCATATGATGAGTGTGTGAGTGGACACCCTCCATGAGCACATCTAAAGCATGTCTTATGGTAACATTCTCCTTCCATTGTCACCTAAAGATTCTCTCATCAAACGTCAGATCAACAACCATTCCTGATCACAACTTCGCCTCAAAAAAAGGAACAGATTTTGATCATACTAACCTTTTCCAGTGGATACACTGTTTTTCCACAAGCTGAACATTTGTCTTGGGTTCCAGAGAACATGGAAGACAGTTTGCTGGGGGTCCTAGACTGTACAGGTATGACAAAACTTTTTAGTCCCATTGATAAGAATAAAAAGATCGGCAAAACTCAGATACTTATGGATGCCCCCCAGAAAACCCATCAGGATCTATACAAATTTCTGACAAAATACAGATCAGATTTTCCAAGGAGCACATGTAAATGGAGGGCTATTACTATACCAGCTCTTGTGTCTTATCGGCTTTGCCTGCAGGATCAATAAGCAGAGTTTTAGTAAATAGGTCAAGTCTCTCATTACCTCGGTAATTCACAACGAAGATAATACCTGTCTGGAAATTCTTGCTGAAATTGCCAGATTCCTTAAAAAGTTGCTCAAAATGAGTCTTGCAGTAGAGGACACCATCCATGGAGGAGTAGTTACTCATCTGCCATTTCCATTACATTATGAACAAAAACAAGATTGAGAACCAGAAGTTCTTTCCGGCATTTGCACAAACAACATGTCAACAACACAAACCAAAAACTCACCACTAGAGTGCCTTTGCAGTGGCTGCATTTGAAACATGATTTATGATAAGGCACACCTTCAAGAGATAACATATCAACAACATAAACAGTCTTATCACAGGCCTTGCACTTGTCCAGAGTTCCAGTGAATGACATGGTGATTGGATTTCCTTGGAAAATGTGGAATCAATGAAATGAATCTAATCTCTGCTCAGGTTGTCTGAGGATGATGAACAAAAAGTTACCGCATAAAACATTAAAGAAAACACACACACACACACAGTGATGATTTCTTGGTCACCCTCAATCCTGAAACATCAAATCAAAACAAAGATCTTTCATCTCTTAAAACAAAAACTGATTTTATATGAGAATTGTAAGAGAATCATTTACCTTTACATGCAATGGCTTAGATTGCATTGTACCCTGTTGGTGTTCACCTTGGACACGTGATTGGAGATCCCAATATTATGAGGTAAAATTGGCCTGAAAATCCCTAAATGTAGATGTTCATCCGACTGAACTGGAGCAAATGAAGCTTGGATGCTTTGACTTTTTCTCGGGAGAATTTATGATTAAGTGTGAAATTTAAGCATTGCTTAAGATATAAATCATGCCAAACTTTTATTTATTTAGCAAAAAATGTTAATTTTTAGTTGGGGTACCAAACTTATGGTGTGATTGTTAAACTTATATGATGAGATTGAACCTGATTAGGTATAGATGGTAAATCAGTCCGGCCCGCCCAATTTGTTAAGGATTTAAGCTCGGAAAGGTCGATCCAACGAATCCGAACAATTTTAACGGCAAAATAATTTTTTTTAATTACAACTCAATCAAAATTTAAATTACCATATTGATTGGACTAATCCCGAGCTAAATAATTCAAATTCAATCAGATTTCGGACCGAACAAAATTTTAAGCAGTAACCCTATGTTTTAAGTTTCATCATATAAAACTTTTATTTATTTCATGAATAATGCTGCGGAAATTGTTTATATTTTATTTATTTATTATTATGGTTATGATTATTCTATTTTTATGATTATTTTATTTTACTTTTATTTTTAAAAATTTTCACGTAGGTTATTCGAATAGCTAATTAAGGGTAAGACTACATATTACTGGACTTCCATAAATCCTGTGTATTGGTGGGATTTTTATCAGGTTGTTATTGTTATGATTATTGTATTAGGTGGATTTTTTAAGGGATAATAAAATTATATTATTAAAATTAGGGTTTTTTATTTAAATGAAATATTCTTTGCAATTATTCAAACGATTGACATGAGTGTCTTCAACTGTTGTTTATAATTCAAAATGGTTGGTTTGTTCTATTGTTTAGTTTATATACATACATGATTAGTAAAAAAATTTAAATAATAATTATAATATTCTCTCATTAAATACCAAAAAAATGTTATAATTTATGAGTAACAAATGTAGCCCGACCTAATTCAGGTTGACCAAGCCTTAAGAAGGTATAAAATGATGTCGTTTTTTTTAAATAACAAAGTTTGACTCGGTCAGCTAGATCGATTGCCATCCCTCCTATAATTTATGCTTTATATATTAGGAAGCCTTATCGCAATACAAATTACTATTATTACTTAATTGAAACATTACATGGCCTTAATTATTTATGTAAACATTGGTAAAGTTAAATTTTGATAGAATATAAAGAAATTATATAACATCACTTCAATGTTCTATATAATCACAAACCTATATCGTATTAAAAAGATTATGTGTTGTCTTCAAATTTTTTAAGATTTATTAAATATTCAAGACCCAAATTAATGATGTTCTAAACTATTTTTGTTGACGTTTAAAATAATTAAGTGAATTTATAAAATAAATTCCATCAATTAAATATCTAAAATTAACTTGAAATAATTTCAAGTTGACATTTTTTTGAACTGTTCCATACTTAATTAAATAGTTTTTTTTTTGTTTCGAGTTCGAGTACATTATAAAACTCACTTAATTTTGAACAATAATTTTATTAGCTCAACTTGAAATTTAGTTACCTTAAAAATTAGACATTAAGGAAGAGTCTTGAAGTAATAGATAAAAGTTATTTTTTGTAACAAGAATATTATAGGCTCAACTGACAGAAATAGTCTCTTTGTAAAACATACAAGAACAATGCTGCATATATGGATGAGTGTCTTCAGACATTTACAAAGTGAGGAGCTTTATGTACAGATATGTTGACTTTTTGACTTTTTAAAATTTTGATATTGACTTTACTAAGTTAAGTCCAAATTGCTAACCCTATTATTTAATCAAAAAAAGTTTAATATGTTAAATACTTCAAAAGTATTTTTAAATTTAAATACTTAAATAATATTATTTTTAAAATTAAATTAAATTAATATTATTTAACTGAAATTCAAACCGAATCTTTTTTTTAGTTACTTACGAGGTGTTTTAGAAGGGTCCAAACTATAGGAAAACACCTTTAAACTATTTATATCTAGATTAATCCCCGCTCGAATCAGGTAAGTCCTTTATAAGAGGCAAAATTTTAACCCTAAATTTTAAACAGTTGCATTACCACGAGAGCTCCTTATCAAACCCGAATCTTAAAGTTAAACCTGAACAAAAATTTAATTAAATTTTGACTTATTGACCTCGTATTGAATTGCAGTGGGTCCCAATCTATCCTTTGGTGCTGATTCGTCAATCTTCTAGATTGTGCGATGTCGATCCTATCCTGGCAAGCGCTTGGAATACACGGTCCAATCAGACGCCGCCACTGCTTTCCCACCACTTGGCGCAAAACTACAAGGCAGAGACATCAGTTATCCTCAGGATGTCTGCTCCAGCCTCCAGTATGCTCGGAGCTGATTCGAATCCTATAAATGTTCCCAGGGGCATAGAACCTAGGCCCTCAATTTTAGAAGCAGCTCTGTTCATATGCTAATCCGACGACTGAGAGCTCCTCGCTCTACATTGATGAATTGCCGGCCAGAAGCTCTGAGAAGTGATAAAACAAAGGAGCTCAAGGAATTTGCTTGCTTAGTAAATTGTTCTTAATGGCTACTTTATCTTTATTAGCTCGGAATTGTGGAATAGCAACAGGAGCTGAAGATCGAGGCTTTATTGAATATGGTGCTAGTTCACGTTGTGGGAATAATTTCTTGTTCTCCAGTTGTTTGTTGAAAAGGGCCTGCGGGTATCAATCCAAGCGTGTCAGAGGTGCGAGAAGAGGGTTTTTTGTGGTTGCGAGAGCGAAGAAATGGAAGAAGCATGATTACCCTTGGCCAGACGATCTTGATCCAAATATTACCGGTGGACATTTGCGTTATCTCTCTCATTTCAAGCCTCTGACAGAGAAACCAAAACCAGTGACACTTCCTTTCGAGAAGCCCTTGATTGATTTGGAGAAGAAACTTATTGAGGTGAGATGGTGGTTTATTGTTTGAAATGCAAGATGTGAATTTCTTGTGGTGTTTGTTGTAGGTTCGCAGAATGGCTGATGAGACTGGTCTGGACTTCAGCGATCAGATTGGAGCTTTAGAAAAGAAGTATCAACAGGTAATGTTCTTACAGGGATGTTCAGTTTATTAACTATTTGCGCATGCTAGATGGTTTCATTGTCTGCTTTTTTCAGGCCCTGAAGGATTTATACACACATTTGACACCCATTCAAAGACTAGCAATTGCTAGACATCCCAACAGGCCAACTGTTCTTGATCATGTATTTAATATCACTGATAAGGTAGACAATAAATTTTTAACAAAAATTTTATATTATTTGGTTTTCCTCTAGGAGATTCAGAACCAAAATTTTATATTATTTGGTTTTCCTCTAGGAGATTCAGTTTCTGATCTTCATTCCTTTTCCTTGAACTGTTCAGTGGGTGGAACTACATGGAGATCGTGCTGGCTATGATGACCCAGCTATTGTTACTGGCATAGGAACCTTAAATGGTAAAAGCTATATGTTTATAGGTCATCAGAAGGGCAGGAACACGAAGGAAAATATTGCGCGTAACTTTGCAATGCCGACTCCTCACGGGTATGCTTTAGACTGCTGCAGTGGATTGACGATAGAGAGGTTCAAAATTGTTCTGAAACCCTTGTCTGAAAACAGCTACAGGAAGGCCTTGCGGATGATGAAATATGCTGATCACCATGGTTTTCCGATCGTGACGTTTGTAGACACTCCCGGAGCCTTTGCTGATCTAAAATCTGAAGAACTTGGTCAGGTGTGTTTACCTTTCCATTATCATTACTGCGTAGGAATAACATAGGTAAGTTATCTTGTTCCTTTTTTCTTTTTTCAGGGTGAAGCAATAGCACATAATCTGCGAGCTATGTTCGGCTTTAAAGTGCCGATTGTAACGGTTGTAACAGGGGAAGGTGGTTCTGGTGGAGCTCTTGCCATAGCTTGCTGCAATAAACTCTTCATGCTTGAGAATTCTGCCTTCTATGTAGCAAGGTGTTAATACTTATCACTCGAATTTAGTAGTTCTGTTATCTGAAACAAGCATTTTAAATTGCTTGGAAGCTGAGTTCCAAACCATCAGAAAACTAGCGACAAAATTCTGCAATTGCCTGCATTGGAGCTTCACCACTTCTTCCATCAGGATTAGCTACTTTTATGGTTTTTCGCTAGTTTCCCGTATATTATTGATTAGATTATGTAAGGAATTTATATGTTTTATGTGGCCTTCTTAATTCTTCAGTCCTGAAGCCTGTGCTGCAATATTGTGGAAATCTTCTCAAGCAGCTCCGAAGGTAGTTCATTTCTTGGCTGGTTTTATTCCGGCGATTTGTTTGCTTTCTTATATAATGAGATAGTACCCTCCTTTCTGAAGGCTGCTGAAAAGCTAAGGATAACAGCTCAAGAACATTACAGGCTCAAAATAGCTGATGGCATAATTCCTGTATGCAATCTGTTCCTTTTGTTCAGGAATTTTGCTCTGCAATTTTCTTCAGTTCGGCAGTATCATCACTGATGTTGTTTTTGCCTTCAGGAGCCTCTTGGAGGTGCACATGCAGATCCTGCATGGATTTCCCATCAAATTAAGCTTGTGATAATCCAAGCTATGGAGGTAATTCATATTCATTCCCAAGGAAGCATGGTTTCTTAGACATTTCTCACAACAATGCTAAAATCGTTAGGAACTAACAAGCATGGATAAGGAAGAGTTGCTACGCCACCGGATGCTCAAGTTCCGACAAATAGGTGGTTTCCAAGAAGGTGTGCCTGTGGAGCCTGAAAGAAAGCGAAAAATGAAGCCGTCTGATGTTAATAAACCAAATGTAAGTGACATAGAAATAGAGATCGAAAATTTCAAGAAAAAGGTCCTGGAATTCCAAAAACCACTTCCTGAACCAGTTTCTGCTCAAGCACTGGAAAAGCTGAAGCAGGACTTGGACCGTGAGATTACTAATGCATTCATTTCGATGGGGTTGCAAGAGAAGATTGAATCAATCAAGTTGGAGCTACATAAATCTCCAAATAATCAGCCCCTCAGTCGTAGGTTAAAGGAGAAAGTAGAAAACATAATGTCAGAATTTAAGTACAACTTGTCAAGACCAGGGGCTTATCTTGGGTTAAAGCAAAAGCTTGAAAAGCTAAACAAGGTAGCAAGGATTGTTGAACTGAAAGAGAAAAGTGAGAAGTTGAAGGCAGAGATAAACCAGAAGATTACTGATGAATTGAAAACAAAAATGAAACTTTTGAAGGTTGCAGAAGAGAAGCTGTCAAAAGGTGATCCACTAGACAAAGATTTGTCTGAGGAAGTAGAGAAAGCTAGGACAGATCTGGTAGCTGCTCTTAAATCAGCTGGCTTGGAGGTTGTTGGAGTCAGCGGGAGAAATGAAGCAACAACTCCACCACCTTCTGGTCTCCCTGAAAAGCTGCTGGAGTTCAAGAAACACATAACTGAAGAGATTGAAAGAGTGATAGGCGCGGCAGGACTGAGAAGTAAAATTCAGGAGTTGAAGAGATGTCAAAACGGTCGAGTTCAGGAAAACTGGAAGCTGAGATCAAAGAGCAGGTTCTTGCTGAGTTGGAAGCCACGAAACTGCAGGAGGAGTTTGAGAATCTTACAAAAGAATTAAGAACTTCCTCTGAACTAAACCAAGATGAAGTTGGTGCTGAAAACGTCAGATTATGGAAAGAACGTTAAAATTTGTTACAGATAGATTTGGTTACTGTTTTGCTTTTTGACATGATTGAGGAGATAGCTGTAAGCCATGTTGCTTCTTTGAGGACACATACGAACCATATGTTTTGTATATTGATCGTTCTGTATGCTAACAATACGAGGTTGTGTATATATTGATGAATAATTATTTTGAGAGTTTATCAAGTTTGATTAGACTCGAATACTTCGAATTTAATTTAGTGTTAATTATTAAAAAGAATTTAAATTTTTATCAAAATTTTAATTATAGCTCGAATTAAAAAAGTAGTAATAAAATTTTCAAAGTTTTGATTTTTTTCAATTCTAGTGTGAACTTAAAAAAGTAGTAATAAAATCTATAAACTTTCAATTTTTTTCAATTTTAACCCGATGTTAATGTTTTAATTAAGTTTGTTGATGTGATTTGTCACATGTTTAAGAAACTTTAACTACTAATACATATCAGCTAAATTTAACACAACAAATAAATATTAATGAAACATCTCGTTATTTAAAAATAACTCAATTCGTGATTGTCACGGAATCTGGTGTGGCGGGTTTCAGCACCTCCTTGGTCGAGGTTCGCCCTTAGAAGCGGAGCTTTGGGGTGTGTATTCTGGCCTTCATTTGGCCTGGGAGAAGGGATACCGCCGGGTCATAGCTAAAGTTGACTCAGTAGAGGTTATTAATATCCTCTCTGATCCTAATTTTGTACTGACTGGGGTTTCTTCTTTGGTGTCAGGTATCCGCGAGCTGCTGCACCGTTCGTGGGAGACTCATCTCCAGCATGTTTGCCGGGAAGGCAACCAGTGTGCGGACCGCTTGGCTCACTTTGCTGTCCTCCTTCGCCCGGGTCTCTATACTCTTCAGGAGCCGCCGGCTGGCCTCAGGGAGCTGCTCAGGCGTGATGCGGCTGGCGTGCTGTATTCCAGAGGATGATTCTTGTACTTTCATTTTCGTGTTTTCCTTTCCTTGTAACAAAAAAAAACTCAAATCAGATTACGCAGTCTCAATAACCTTATGTTTTGATTTTAATTTTTCCCTTAGTTTTCAGTTTGTTCTCTCGATGCTCTCGCCCTTTGATTTTTAGATTACGTAGCTCCGACATCCTCACACTAAAGGCATATGAAGAATGAACTAAAAACGAATAGTTTACTGATGCAATACGTTGTGATGTGAGAGTAGTCTGGGTTGTCAGAAAAACAAAGGGTTGAGGGAGAATAACAGATAATGTTGGGCTAAAAGTGAATAAAATTGAGAGTTTATGTAATTTATTGTCAAATTTTGAAATTTAGACTAAAATTGAAAAAAAATAAAAGTTTAGACATTTTATTGTTATTTTTTAAAGTTTAGGTTATAATTGAAAATTTGACAAAAATGACAGTTTTTTTATATAACTAACCCTTTAATTTATTTCAAGTTATAAGTGTATTTTTTTATTGCCTATGAGGTGTCCTAGAAGGATCCCAATTATGGGAAGATATCTTTAACCCATCCATTCCCAGACTAATCCCTGCTCGAGTCGGATAGGTCCCTTGTGAGAGGCAAAGCTCTGGTCCCAAGTTTTAAACAATTGCATACATGAGGGTGATTCGAACATGCGATCTCACTTAGGCCAGAAGAGCCCCTTACCAACTCACTTGTGCCTCAGGGTTTATAACTGCATATTTTAAATTCAAACGAGTTTTAGTTAATTCAAATCTAGTTCGATTAGTTGCTATCTCTATTTTAGAATTGACTAGTTTGTTAAAATTGGTTGGACAAAATAAATTATTAATTTCAGATCTAAATCCAACTAAATTAGATCTAATGCGTTGACTTAGGATAGGAACTTAGTGTTTTGTGTTAGTTCCTAATTTGCTTACAGGAGACAAATTTCTTGATTGTTTGATTTAAGTTAACTTATTATTAGGTTCTATATGTACTATAAGAATAATAGGTTTTGCATTATATTTTTTATTTATACGTATTTATTTATATTTTGTGTTGTTATTATTTTACATTATACATGAGTTTATTAAGGTAAGATTGCATACTACTGAACCTTTTTAGATTTTGCGGTTCAACAAGATTTTTATTGGGTGTTGTTATTATTGTTTTTACCAAAATTTAACTGATTTTTTATACTTACGTTATAAATAATTCAAAATTGATCTAATTTGTTATTGTCTTTAATAAATTTGATCTAAATTTTATTTCATATGAGATATTCTCAAATCTATATAAACTTTTTAACAAATTTTATAAAGTTGAAAATTAAAGAAATGAAAGGGGGGAAAGTTGGTGCCCAATATTTGGAATGACAAAAATTGCTCACCCCGGCTTCACCCAACTCTGCTCGATTTGAAGTTAACGGGTAGGTTTGAGTTGATCGAATTTCGAGTAGACCAATTTGTTTCTCTAAATATTGAGCTTTAGATTGAGCTTTAACTATACTTATCCAATTCATATTGATCCAAAAACAAAATTTTAAGTAAAACGATGCAATTTTAATTTTATAATAAAAATAGTAAAAAGATACGGGCCTTCCTTGTAATTTAAAAAAATAGAAAAATTCTATGATCTTCATAATTCTTTAAAAAATTTCTTAAAGTTTTCAATTTTTCAAAAAAAATCTCTTTTCTTAGATTATAGTTAAAATAAATATAAAATACATGCTGGTTCAGCCTAATTCTAGCGAGGCTGCACGTTGCCGTTTGGATCCATGAAGTTGACTGTCTCTAACAAGAGTTCTTGCAAAACAACACAAGGCACACCGGGGATTGGTTTTCGACAGGTCCCTCCGACGCTCAAGTTAGTCTTTTTGTGAGGGTATGATAGCTATGAGCAAAGAAAACTAGGGGTTTGATCACGTACCCGTATTATGGCAAAGTTATACTTTATATATGGAATAGATGCTAGGTTTAGGTCTTTACGTATGCATGGAAGACTTCCAC
>JANTNU010000009.1:25425457-25438357 GCA_024752395.1 Erythroxylum havanense | reverse complement strand
TTAATTATTAATAAGAATTATAAATAACTTAATTTAATATTATATATTTAATTAATTATTAATAAATTTATGAATAATTTAATTATATATATATATATACACACACTTATAATTAGTTACATAATATTTTTATAGCCACTCCAAAATCAAATCAACATGAAGGATGTCCGACTTTTATTTCTTGAAAAGTTCAGTTCAGGGACTTCAAAAGCCTACCCTAAATTCTAGAAGGAGAGTGAAAATGTGAGAGGGCCTGCGTTGCAGCCGACGGAATTAGATATTTTCACTAGGCTTTACACGAAAAGTCTTATATCACATACTCGATCAACCTCGTAAAGCCAGGCTGTTGGATGTCTAGTCTATGTCACCTAAGGAATCTCACACATGACACCAACAATCCCTTACAATAAGTGAAGAAAAGGACTCGAGTGGCAAGTCTATCACGCAATGGTCTCTCACTTAAATGTAGAAAAGGACTCAAAAGCGGTAGGTTGATCGATAAGACTACGATTTCTAGTCATGTTAATCTTATTTAAATTAGAAGATTAGGTACTAGAGAAAGTCTAGTGTATCGGTTAAATGAGATGGGAAATACTATTTAATGAGTTGTTGTACCACTCACAACTCACAAAAATGGAAATACTCTGAAGGATACCATAAGAAATTATGTCGAAATATTAAAGTTTTATTGATTTATTTTAATATAAATTGTATGTGATTTAGTATTAAATATGTATATATGATTATTCTAACCGAATTTGACATTAAAAATTAATATTTAAAAATATTTAAACTGATAAAACAAGTTATTTAAAGTTTAAAAGATTTAATTGATATTATAAAGATAGAATAAAAATAAATAATTTGAATTATGATTGAAAGATATTATTCTTATCTGAAGTTTAATTACAAAAAGATTGTTAAATAAAAATTAATTGATTTATAAAAATTTATTAATTTATAAAAATTAAATAATAAATTGATCGTAAAAAACCGTTGGGGGTAATTGTTTCACAAACTTTCTGATTTGTTTCTAGCAAACAAATAAAATTGGAAAAATTAAGAGAAGAAAAAATAAATCAACACTGCAAATTTGATAACGCAGTTCGGCACACGTTGCTTATGTCTGTGGGCTCTCACCCAGCTTAATAACTTTCACTGAAGTACAATAGATTTACCCAAGGTTTTACTGAGCCGACATCACTCAACCCTTGACACTATCTCTCAACCTCGCTTTTCGTGAAAGAATTTCACACTTAATAATACGACTGCCTCATACTAACCGTAACAGAGGATTTTTCTCAATCAATCTTTTAACGAAAGAACAATGAACAAAAAACTCAAGTGATTAAAATAATAAAGAATGAAAACTAAATACATTTGAGATAGAAAAAGAATAACTTCTTGATGAATTCTGCTCCACCGAAATAGATCTAGAAGTTGTCGCAACAACGATCAGCGGATTCACATAAACACCAATATGAAGCCAAACACCCACTACACCATAATTAATCTTCACTACACCATCAACACACACACCGCAACCACCATTTTTGCTACGTGTTGTGGAGGTTCAAAGATACACTCTCGCTGCAAAAACTCCTTTCGCATATAATTTTTATTCAGCTTTGCTCAATGTCGCACAGACTTCTACCCCAATTAACAAAAATACACCTACTGCAACCTTAAGCTCATTAATGCTCTTCAAACATGAAATCCACTTCTACTATCTGTGAGGACCCACTTATGGACCCACCTATGAAGACTCACAATTGATTGCAAGACACCCACCTCAGCTGCGTTTCCACTGCAATTTGATTCCAAGATACCCATGCAAGATTCACCCAAAAGTCCTTGATCCACACACAACACTAATATTTATGTTCAGCTATTCACCACACCATCTTAGATTGCCGCAAATACACATAACCACTTGACCCATTGAACAATTAAATCACGTTAACTTTAAGTCACACACACGCACGTCATCTCAATTGTAGCATACTTACGTTGGTGATAATCTTCTGTCGTGGATATCAGATGTGCATAAATCTCTCATACAATCAGAGTTCCACTTAAATTCAAACATACAACAACCTCTTCCTTTTAATTTCATCAATTCACAATTTTTAAATCCCACTACAATTAAGATTTTATATATCTAATAAAAATGTCAAAACTAATGCATACATACATACATACATATATACATACATATATATATATATATATATATACACACACACATAATATCTTAATAATATCCCCCTTTTTGACATTGTTTGTTACAAATATGTAACTCCCACTAAGTAATATAATTGGACATATAAATCAAATGTACAATCTATATGACAAATACTCCTCCTTAATCAAACATCAACATCACAATTACCCAATCATCAAAATTTCTGCCCTTGAACAAAAAGAAGCCAAAAAACACAACAAATGTCACGCATATACCTTAAAATCTCCCCATAAATGGAACATTTACCGTAAACAATCTGATGTCTTCCCCTTGGGACAAAACAATATCAAAACATATAATCATAATAATCAACAATAGGTGCAGTAGAAGAGTCATAAGCACGCCAAGAAGACACATTATCACCATTCAAAAACACTGAGATATATACCCAAAAGAGCGAGAGATACCCGAGAGTGATCCATACTGTACCGTAATTACTCTTCACTGCACCATCAACACACACACCACAGCCACCGTTTTTGCTATGTGTTGTGGAGGTTCAAAGATACGCTCTCGCTGCAGAAACTCCTTACGCATACAATTTTTATTTTGTTGTTGTTCAATATCGCATACTCACGTAGAGATAGAGTTCTACCCCCATAAAAAAACATACACCTACTGTGACCTTAAACTCATTAATGCTTTTTCACACTTGAGATCCACTTCTACTATTTATGAGGACCCACCCATGAAAACTCACAATTGATTGCAAGACCCCCACCTTAGTTGCGTTTCCACTACACTTTGATTTCAAGATATCATGTAAAATTCACCCAAAAGTCCTTGACCCATACGCAACACTAATATATATGTTCAGCTATTCACCACACCATCTTAGATTGTCGCAAATGCACACAACCACTTGACCCACTGAACAATTAATTCACATTAGCTCTAAGTCACACACGCGCAAGTCATCTCAAGTGCAACATACTCACGTTGGTGATAGTCTTCGACTGTGGATACCACATGTGCACAAATCTCTCATATAATCAGAGCCCCACTTAAATTCAAACATACAATAACCTCATCGTTTTAATTTCATCAATCCACAATTTTTAAATCCCACCACAATTAAGATTTTACACGTCCAATTAAAATATCAAAACTAAATAAAAGATATATATATATAAAATATCTTAACAATCTCCTCTTTTTTGGCATTATTTGTCACAAATATGAAACTCCTCCTAAATAACATATTTGGACATATAAATCAAATGCACAATCCATATGGCAAATACTCCCTCTTAATCAAACATCAATATCACAATTATCCAATCACCCAAATTTCTCCCCCTTGGGACAAAAAGATGCCAAAAAACACAATGAATGTCACACATATATCTTAAAATCTCTCTCTAAATGGAACATTCATCATGAATAATTTGATGTCTTTCTCTTGGGAAAAAATAATATCAAAACATATAATCATAATAATTAACAATAGGTGCAGCAGAAGAATTATAAACACGCCAAGAAGACACATTATCACCATTCAAAAACACATAGATGTATACTCGAAAGAGAGAGAGATACCCAAGAGAGATCCATATTGATGAGACAACTAAAGGGTCTTCGGTGGAGCTAAATAGAAGTCACAATGCAAACTACTAAAAAGATGGAACGACAATGACAACACAAAAAAACTAAAGAACTAAAGAAGACTTTTTTTAACGTTTCCTCCCTTTTTTGATAATACAAAAAATACTTAAAAAATGTAAAGCACACAATCCATGTGCCCCATGAAGAATCTCAAACATGGGCTTATTCCTCATCACATTATCTCTATCATTGGTTTCTTCTTCAAAAGTAACTGACTTGTCTTTTGTTTGACCAGTTGCTTTACAAATAGTAACTAACTGTGAATTTATACAATTTCTTGTTTTTCTTTCACTACATTTTTTTGATTGTACTTGAAGCTTTCTGCTGGCAAAGAGAAACAGTAAGCTCATGATTCAATTAGTGTGAAGCTTGCTTAAGACCATACAAATACCTCCACAAACGACACACTTGATTGGGGTCAGCCTTGGTATAGCGTTGAGGAGGTGACATATACAACTCCTTATTAATATAACCATGTAAAAAGACATTGTTTATGTCTAATTGATGTAAAGGCAACCCTTTTGCAGTAGCAATAACTATAAAAAAAGTCTTACAGTAACCATCTTGGCAACTGGAGAAAAGCAGTCAATGTAATCAACCCTTCAATTTGATTATAGCCTTTAGCTACTAATCTAGTCCTATATCTATCTATAGTCCCATCAGGTTTAAGTTTAACCTTATACATCCATTTAGAACCTATAACAATTTTACCTTTTGATAAAGTAGTAAGGTCCCAAGTATGATTGCTATCAAGAGTTGCCAACTTAGCCTTCATAGCAGCCAACCAATTCGGATTAGTTTGAGCTTGCGCAAAAGAATTAGGTTCCTTAAGATTAGACACATTTGTTAAAAAGGACTGATAAGTTGAGGTAAGATGTGAGGAGATTAGAAAGGGATATGTGGGAGGTGTATGAGAAGGGGAATTAGGTAGATTAGGAGAAGTATGATGAGCAATATTAGTAACACATGCATATGAAACAAAATCATTCAACCAATTTGGTCATTGGGTCACACAAGTACTCCTTCGAATAGGAGCGGAACTCTGTGTAGTATCAGTGGAGCGAGGTGTATCAAATGAAGGTGGAACTGCTGAATTTGTTGGACCAACAATAAGAATTTCAAGAGGTGATGATTCTTGAAAAGCAACAGGTGTTAGGACATCTGGATCAGGCAAAGGAACTAACTCTAAATTTGAAGAAATAAACTAAAATGGGAATATGTTCTCATAGAAAGCAACATCTGTAGAAATGAAAATATGATGATGTTGCATATTATAAAGTTTGTAAGCCTTTTGACCTGAAGAATAACCAAGGAAAATAGATTTGAAAGCCCTAGGAGCAAACTTACCTTTTTGAGGAGATGTGTTGGAGGCATAACATAAGCAACCAAAACTTCTCATAAAATTATAATTGGGTTCTTTGTGAAATAGAATAAAATAAGGTGGTTTTTAGTTAAGAACATAAGTTGGAAGTCTATTGATGATAGTGGTGGCTATTAAAATTGAATCTCCCTAAAACTGCTTTGGTAAATAGAACTGAAACATAAAGGCTCTAGTAGTTTGTGATAAATGTCGATGTTTTTGTTTAATAACTCCATTTTGTTGTGAAGTGGAAGGATAGGTTTCCTGATGTATGATGCCATAGTTGACAAGAATTTCTTGACAACTATGACTCAAGAATTATGTTCTACTGTCTATTTTGATGATTTTTATTGTAGCATGAAATTGAATTTTAACAACTTTAAGGAATTTATCTAAGAAGGAAGGTGTTTGAATTTTCTATTTAGGTAAATAGGTCTAGGTTGGTCTAAAAAAGTCATCTACTATGGGAAAAATGTACTGAGCTCCACTAATTGAGCCCTGTTTATAAGGACTCCAAAGATCCATATGTATCAATTCAAAACATATAAATGTACTAATAATAAAGTCGTGCATTTACCTTTCCAACTACTAAGACCTCATTAGTCATAAGGTCCTGTAGAAGAAATAAATATACATAAAAAGTAAAATTTGGTAGGAGATTGACAAGCTAATTTATTCATAGAAAGTAAGTTATATTTGAATGAAGGTACTTGTAAAGAGGATGACAGACTAAGATTATCACAAAGGATAATATCCCCTATGAAATTTACCGTCTTAACTGTGCCATTCGATAGGTGAACAATTGTGAATTTTGCAATTAGTCTAGTTTATCAAACAAACTTAGATTATGACACATATGGTTTGAAACACCTATATCTATTATCGAGGAACCACATCCAATTGAACTAGCAGAACTAAAAAAATGGTTGAGAATGTTACCTGCAAAGTTGTTATAGTGTAGAAAATTGATGATGTCTCCTCCCTTGTTTGTCATCTGGATCTGTTTGCCTTTGCTTTTCAAAAAACTCTCAATCCCTTCCTGAATTATTATAGCCATGTCCTGCTTCGAGACTAGTTCTTTTATAACCCTGCCCACTAGATAATCCAAAGGTGAGTCAATCATATTCACAAGCTCCTTCTTTGTATCTCATCCTTTCTTATCTTCATAACTTTTATACCAATTTGGATACCCATGGATCTTAAAGCAGGTATCTCTTGTACGTAGTTTCATTTTGAAAAAATCACAGAACATATCCTCCTTATTCAACTGTTTCTTGGAAATACCTCAGCTAGCCCCCTTTGCACTACTGTTGCTAGAATTATGCACCATTATAGCACTAGTTGTAATCTCAGCAAAGGTAATGTTAATCTCCCATTGTTTTTCAACCCTGAACACCATCGCATAAGCCCTATCTACATGAGGTAAAGGTTCCACCACAAGTATTTGACTCCAAATAGCATCATATTCTTCGTTCAATCCCATAAGAAATTGTACTAATTAATCATTATCTCCCAAATCAATTAATGGCTTTAGGGATCCGTATGAACACTATGGGATGGAAGCCAAACAATTCAGTTCATCCCACAAATGTTTGAGTTTAGTAAAAGATCCGGAAATAGACAGTTCCCCTTGAGAAATTAAACTGATTTCTCTCTTGATCTGATACAACAACGAGCTATTGCACTCTCTGTACCGCCACTCTAGTTCTTTCCAAAAATCACTACCCGAACTTGTGTACAAAAAAGACTCCATGATGTCTTAAGAATCCACGATGTGACCATAAAGTCGATTGGACACCATCATTCATAGTCTGGTGAGCTTTCTGCCGATCCTTTACACTTGTTGTTGATGAAATCAAACTTCAACTTTGAACCTAAAGCAATTCACATTGAACGACTCCAAGATAAGTAGTTATTGTCGCTTAACGGAGTCATAACGAGAATCATCCCAGGATGATCTGAATTTTGCAAAAACATCATTTTCTCGTCACCATTCACACTTGCAAATGACGATCTTGAACCACTCATCCCGTCTACCATGATTTAGCTACTGAGAAATAAGGATCGACCCAGTCACTCTGATGCCATAAAGAAATTGTAAAATCTAGAGATTTCGATTTCTATACAGATCTGAAATAATTGAATGTGTAATTTTATTCATAAAAGAAGATGGTATATATACCAAAAATGCATCCCAACTAAACATAAATAAAACCTATACAATAGAAGTTACGCGATATGCAACACCTTATACAGAAGTCTATATAATATACGATAAATACAGAGAAAAGATACGTTTTTACAAATCCACAATTCAGGTTTTTATAAATATTACAAGAAGAATAGAAAAAAAAGAGTTCAATTGTGTATTATTGGATTTCTCTTGATCTCGCATATCAACAATACTTTCATTGGTTATTGATGTTGCATTAGAAATATTAAAAGAAGAAAATTTGATGATCCACTTCTTTGCATCATGTTAATTGTTGTCTTGTTAGAAAGAAAACCACGGGCTTGAAACGTGAGTCATCCTTGGGAAAGAAGGAATTGCCCGGTGCTGGAGGTGTTGGAAGAATTAGGTAATTTTTTCCTCTAAGGTAAACAACTAGTGAAGTGAACCGATTCGGTAATACCCAGGAAAGACTGCCAAATAGACTCCTAAGACAGTATTACCATTCCACGTAAAATTCCAGAAAAGGGCGGAGATGTCACAAACGGTCCCATTTAAAACCCGACCTCCTAGATAGAAATTACGTGCACAGTGTATTTATCACAATCTAACCTGTGTACACACACGAACAGTAAATATACCCAAATAAATTGAACACAACACTACAAATATACCCGACAAATAATATTGAATGCTATAAATGCAAAATAAATAAAAGAGATAAGGAAAGAACACATCCAAAAATTAATAACGAAGTTCAGCCAATTTTGCCTACTTCTCTGAGCATCACTTAAGGCAACCTACTCTTATTAAGAAGAGAATACTAAATTTTATATGTATACAAATTTTTGATTATTTATCAAATTTTTGGGATGGTTTTGATTTTGAGAGGGAGGAGTTATTTTATAACTTGAAAAACTCCTCCCATCCTCATCTTTTTCGAATATGGGATAGAAATTAGGCCATGAAAGTCAACAATAAACAACAAATCTCCATCTTGACATAATTTCAGGTTCCACCAAATGCAAACATCATTCATCCTCCTAATCAAACAAACAGCCCTTGTAGTGCTTCCAATTTGCGCCCTCAGACACCAACTCAAAAGTGCAAGATGTTGACTAAGTCTAAACAATGTTTAAACTTAGCATTTGTCACCACCTTGGTCATCATATCTGCAGGATTCTCCATATTCCGTATCTTCTGGAGAAGTATCTCCTCTTCTTCGAGAATCTCTCGTCCAAAGTGATAGGGAACGTCAATATGCTTTGTCCTTGCATGGAAAAACTGGTTCTTTGCTAAGTGAATAGCACTTTGACTATCACAGTACACCACAAGGTGCTTCAGACCAACTCCCAAGTCTTTTAGCAATCCATGAAGCCAAATTGCCTCCTTCACAGTCTCCGTAATTGCCATATACTCTGCCTTTGTTGTAGACAAAGCCATTATTGACTGTAAAGTGGACTTCTAACTAACTGACGCATTAGCATAAGTGAATAAGTGGCCAGTTGTAGATCTTCGCTTATTTAAATCACCTGCATAGTTAAAATCACAATATCCAACTATGTATTGACCAAGTTATTTATCCTGCTCAAATAATAAGCCAACATTTATGGTATGTTAAATATACTGTAGAATCCATTTCACAGCTTGCCAATGAACCTTGCCAAGATCATACATATATCTGCTTACAACACTAACTGCTTGCGAAATATCAGGTCTTGTACACATCATTGCATACATCAAGCTTCTTATTGCATTAGCAAAAGGGATTTTTGCCATATATTCTCGTTCTTCATTTGTCTTCGGAGATAACTGGTTACTAAGCTTCAGATGAGGAGCAAGCGGGGTACTTATAGGTTTTATATCTTTATTCATATTAAAACGCTGTAGTAATTTCTTCAAATACTGCTTCTAAGTCAGCCAAAGCTTACCTCCTGGTCTATCCCTACTAATCTCTATACCGAGAATCTTCTTGGCTTCTCTCAAATCCTTCATCTCGAACTCTTCGTTCAACTGGGCCTTCATTTTGTTAATTTCATCTTGGCTCTTGGATTCTATTAACATATCATCAACTTATAAGAGTAAGTAGATGTAGGATCTATCTTGTAGTATGCGCAAATACACACAGTGATTGTATTTACTTCTTGTGTACTTCTGGCCCATCATAAACTTGTCAAATTGTTTGTACCATTGCCTCGATGATTGCTTTAATCTGTACAATGGCTTATTCAATTTACAAACCAAAGTTTCTTTACTAGAAACTTTGAATTCATCTGGCTGAGACATATAGATTTCCTCCTCTAAATCATCATATAGGAACACTGTTTTCACATCAAGTTGAGTTGGCTTCAAATTCAATTGCGCTACCAAGACCAACAAAATTCTAATGGAAGATTGTTTAGCAAAAGGAGAAAATAACCCATTATAATCAATTCCTTCCTTTTGAGCCTACCTTTTAGCCACCAATCTTCCCTTGCAGCAAATATCATCTTTGTCAGGAAATCCTTCTTTCTTTGCAAATATCCATTTGCATCCAATTGCCTTCTTTCCTTTTGGTAGCTGTGTCAGCTTCCATGTCTTGTTCTTCTCAAGAGATTACATTTCCTCTTCCATTGCACCTGCCCATTTGCCACTTTCTGATTCATTTACATGATAATATGCAGTAGAAAAAAAATATGTAAAGAATCGTAATATGTTGCAGGTTTCCCGGACCATACCTCTAAAGGAGTCTTGCAACCAATTGTAGATGATGGCAATCGATTAATGAGATGTTGAGCATATGTCACTGCCTCAGCCCAAAACTTTCTGCCTAACCTAGAGTTAGACAAAATACAACGAACTTTCTCTACTAGTGTCCTGTTCATACGCTCCGACACCCCATTTTGTTGTGGTATTTTTCTAACTGTAAAGTGTCGAACTATGCCAGACTCTTGACATATCTCCAGGAAAGGATCACTCTTGTATTCTCAACTATTGTCTGTTCGGAGAACTTTGATCTTTCTTCCTGTCTGATTTTCAAGTTGAGCTTTCCACTTAAGAAAAACTCCAAGCACATCATCTTTGTTCTTCATAGTAAACACCCATACTCTTGTGAAAAAATCATCAACAAAAGTGACAAAATAATGCCTACCTGCAAGTGATGGTGTCTTAGCGTGTCCCCACACATCTGAGTGTATATAATCTAGAATTCCCTTGGTATTATGGGTAACAGTGCTAAATTTCACTCTTCGTTGTATTCCTAGAACACAATGCTCACAGAATTCCAATTTGCAAGTCTTTGTACCTTTTAATAATCATTGTTGGCAAGAATTTGTAAGGATTTTTCACCAACATGTCCCTAATGCATATGCCACAAATTTGTAGCTTCTACATCCTTCTTGTTACTAGAAGTTACTGTCACCACTGTCCCAACAACTGTACTACCTTGGTAGTAATATAAATTATTTTTCCTTATGCCTTTCAACATCACAAGTGCTTCCGAAGTTACCTTAAGAATTCCATATCGCATCATCATAACTAGGACTTTTGATTCTAAGGTCCCCAAAGAGATGAGATTCTTTTTCAATTTTGGCACATACCGCACGTCCCTCAAAATTTTGGTGGATCCATTATGGTTCCTCAGCTTTATTGAACCTATCCCAGCTGTTTGACATGTATTGTCATTACCTATGTAAACAACTCCACGATCAATTTCTTCAAAATCAAAGAACCACTCCAGGATGGGAGACATATGATAGGTGTAACCTGAATCTAGAATCCACTCGTCTGAATGGAATGTTGAAGGTGATACCACCAAAGATACATTTGACTCTGCATCACTTTTACATTCTGCAATATTTGCATCTTGTGAAGCCTTCCCTTTCTTCTTTAACTTCGGACAGTCTTTCTTCCAGTACCCTTTTTTATGACAGAAAGCACACTCATCTTTGGCAACTCTGCTTTTTGATTTAGATCTTCTTCTTCTCCCCTTCGACCGGCTCTGCTAATGACCTCTTGCCACAAATGTTTTATCTTCTGTAACCGCTTTACTTTTCTTTTTATCTTGCTTTCACAATTCATGACTATACAATGCGGAATACACGATATCTAAAAATACATTCTCCTTCCCATGAAGTAAAATAGTTTCTAAGTGTTCAAATTCATTCGGAAGGGATGATAACAACATCAAAGTCAAGTCTTCATCTTCGAATTGAGCATCTAAATTCAACAGGTCTATTACTAATTGATTAAACAGAGTAATGTGTTCATTCATAGTAGTACCTGGTCAGTATTCAAATCGAAACAACCTTTTCTTCATAAGGGGCTTATTCTGACCACTTTTTTCAGAAATTTGTCCTCCAATACCTTCCACAGTTTGTACACAAAAGTCTCATTTTTGAAAGCATACTTCTGCTCTCTAGACAAACATGATCGAATTGTCCTGCATGCCAACCGATTTATGATACTCCAATCATTATCTTCTACATATTCTGGTTTCTTTTCTTCAATAGCTATACCAAAGCTTTGTTGGAAAAGGGAATCTAGAACCTCGCCTTGTCATATCTCAAAATGACCAATACCATCAAATATTTTTACCGCTAACTTCATACTTGACATTGGAATCGTTTACCATGAGGAAATCGATGTCGCTTGTGTCATATTTGTTGTCCCTAGTTGATAGTGAATTTACAGACGTCATTATAGATTTAAATAATAATATTCAATATTATAAATATTACAAACAAACTAAAGGATGAACCTTCGGCTCTGATACCACTTGTTGGAAAAATCGGGTAATTTTTTCCTCTAAGGTAAACAACTAGTGAAGTGAACTGATTGGGTAATACCTAGGAAAGACCACCAAACGGACTCTTAAGACAATATAACCATTCCACGTAAAATCCTAAGAAATGGTGGAGGGGTCACAAACGGTCCCACTTAAAACCCGGCCTCCCAGACAAAAATTATGTGCCCGGTGTATTTATCACAACCTAACCCATGTACACACACGAATAGTAAATACACTCAAATAAATTGAACACAACACTACAAATATACCCAACAAATAAGATTGAATATTATAAGTGTAAAATAAATAAAAGAGATAAGGAAAGAACACACCCGAAAATTAATAACAGAGTTTGGCTAATTTTGCCTATTTCTTCGAGCATTACTTAAGGCAGTCTGCTCTTATTAAAAAGAGAATACTAAATTTGATATGTATACAAAATTCTAAGTATTTATCAAATTTTTGAGATGATTTTGATTTGAAGGGGAGGAGTTATTTTATAACTTAAAAAATTTCTCTCATTATCATCTCTTCCTAATTAATATGGGATAAAAATTAGGCCATGAAAGTCAACAATAAACAACAGGAGGACCCTTTCAACTTAAAGACTCCTAGATCACTTAACCGTATACCGGTCCCTTCTCCAATTAGCTGTACCAGTCCCTTCTGTGACATCTTTTTTCTTTTTCTTTTTCCCTACCGATCTTCATAAGAATCTACTGTTACCAACTTATACCACATGGTACGCTCAA
>JANTNU010000009.1:25407351-25418267 GCA_024752395.1 Erythroxylum havanense | reverse complement strand
CGTCTTCACTTAGACGTCAGAGAAACCCATTACCTACCAGCTATCTACGACGTCTATTGCGACGTTTTATTAGACGTCGTCGATGGTTTTCTGCGACGTCATGTATGCTTTTGTTGTAGTGAACGGAATCAGATATTTTCAGTAGGCTCTACCGGATCAGTAACACGCCATGGATTCTCAAATCTCCAGGCCCCATCTACACATAATTTAGGTAGGCGAGGAATGAATGCCCGATCAACCTCGTAAAGGCAGGCAGTTTGGATGTCTTGTCACTCTTATGTCGCCTATTAATTTGGTAATTCAGTGTTTATTGTGGACGTTAGTGAAGTACGTTTGCCAATCTCATACTTGACACCAAACCTATCCCTGCTTCTCAAGTAACAAAACCAATTTTGTGATGTAAGAGCGAGTATGATAACGAGATTAATCTATCAACAATGACCATATAGTATCATATTGTCTTGGAGTTTTCGGTAAATTTATAATGAAATCTATTAGGATCCTTTCTCATTTTCACTCCGAAATAAGTTATGACTATAATTTCTTAACTGAAGCTTGATGCTCTATCTTAACTTGGTGGCATTGTTGTTTATTTTTGACTTTTATGGCTGTTTATTGTTGACTTTTATGGCCTAATTTTTATTCTATATTGGGAAGAGATGAAGATGAGAGGAGTTTTTCAAGTTATAAAATAACGCCTCCTCCTCTTAATCAAAACCATCCCAAAACTTGATAAATACTCAAATTTTGTAGTATTCTCTTCTTAATAAGAGCAAGCTGCCTTAAGTGGTACTCGGAGAGTAGGCAAAATTGGCCGAACTTCGTTATCAATTTTTGGGTATGTTCTTTCCTTATTTCTTTTATTTATTCCGCATTTATAGTATTTAATATTATTTTCGGGTATATTTGTAGTATTTTGTTCAATTTATTTGAGTGTATTTACTGTTCGTGTGTGTCCACGGGTTAGGTTGTGATAAATACACCGTGCACGTAATTTCTGTCTAAGAGGTCGGGTTTTAAGTGGGACCGTTTGTGACCCCTCTACCCTTTCCTAAGATTTTACATGGAATGATAATATTGTCTTAGGAGTTCGTTTGATGGTCTTTCTTGGATATCACCGAATCGGTTCATTTTACTAGTTGTTTATCTTAGAGAGAAAAATTACCCGATTTTTCAACACTCATGTCAAACATTTAGCCACATACTTAGCTATTTAGCTTAGAGGTCAATCTTACAAATGTTTTTAAACTAAAAATATAAAATAATATCTTTTTTAAAATTAAGTTTGAACTTAGGTTGCCTATGTTCAAGTTTGCTCAAGATATATCTAGCTCTTCAAAATAAAACGATATCGTTTTGTATAGAAAAGTTAAGTTTCAAATTAGTTTGAGCCTAATTTGTTCCATAAATCGACTTTTTTAAAACACCTAAATTTAGATTCATGAGGAGCCTGCTCATTATGATCCCTCATTGTATATATAAAATAACACCACATTTTAACATTATACTTTTATGATGAATCTTTTTATTTTATCAATGGACATTTATTTCTAATATTGTATTTAAAGTACATGGATTATAAAAAGCAACATATTTGAAATTTTTATGTTCTTGTTCATAATATGAAGTCTTTATGTAAGATTGAAGGGTAATAATTTTAAATACATTTAGTTTTATTGAATTTAATTAAAATTTTAATCCTTTAGTTCTAGAAGAAACGTACCAAAGTTTTATTATTTAGACATATCGTATCTATCAAAATAACAAATTAATGAATATGATTTGTTATGATAATTAAGAGATAATAACAATGATACTTGAGTATGGATTTAAACTTTGATTTATTAGGCACAGGCCATAGGAGAGGCTGCAAGCAACTTCATATAAGAAGACATGAAGATGGAGTACATTTACGATTACATGTTTCATTTGTTAAATAAGTATGCAAAGCTTCTTAAATTCAAACCAACCATAACTCCAGGAGCTGTGGAGCTATGTTCAGAAACAATGGCGTGTCCTAGAGACGGCATACGCAAGAAGTTCATGGTGGAGTCACTGGTCATGTCCCCCGGAGACACGGCACCTTGCATTCTCCCTCCTCCTTACAATCCCACCTCTCTCTCAGACCAACTTGATAAAAGATCCAAGTCAACCAGGCAAGTTGAGATGTGCGAAGATGAATATTGGAACACTAAAAACAAGAAACCTTAGTACTTTCTTTCTTCTTCCTCCTAATAACTTAACAGAAATCAGAACCTTTATACCTGAACACCCTTCTGTAAGCTTAACTTGCACTAACAATGAATTTTCTTTTAAAAAATATGAGTTTAATATATAACTTTTGTGTTTAATAAATATATATTACTTATTGTCTATTTGGTTGAATTTTTAGAGGATGAATAACATTTTTTCCACTGCAAAAGCTTTTTTTTTTAAAATAAGTATTTGATTATAAAATAAAAAATACTTTTTAATAGATATATCTTTTTTGGCAGTCAAAATACAAGTTTTTAAGAAACTCACATTTAAAGTTTCTAAAAAAAGTACCTTTTCAAGTAGATTTTTCAGATCAATTAATGAGACTATTTTTTAAATCCCTTTTGTACTTATATTTTACACATATTTTACACAATGTCACAAACTCATCTTAACATTTATTTTGAGATTTATATAACATTATTTGGCTTTTTTTATATATTTAATATTTATTTTTTATATTAGTTTTAATTATGTTATATCGCATATAAAAGATTTGGTTAGATAGATTTTCATTTATGTTTCACGTGGTTTAAAATTATATAATAATTAATATATTGTGCTTTGCATATACTTTAAATGATATTTATATGCATAAATAATTTTTATTACAAAATAAAATATAATTAAAATTAATAAAAATATTTTTTATTTTTATGATGCCAAACAATCTACTGTATGAAGCTCTTTCAAAAAAGCTCTTTTTAATTAACAGTTAAACAGTCAATTGACTTCTTAAAAAAGCTCTTCTGATAAAGGCTCTACTGATAAAAACCTTACTGAAAAAAGCTCTACTGATATAACCCCATCCAAACGGACACTTACTTCTTAACAATTTAGCTTAAGCTCTTACCTTTTTACCATCATTATTATTATTATTTGCTCTCTCTATCTTTATATACAACCCGTAAGATACAATCTTAATTTTGAAATATGAAATGTCATAATCATTTAATGCATAAGTAACGAAAGAGTGCATAATGAGTTTATGATTTTCATTTTGTAAATGGATTCACTTCCAATATATTATCCAATGCTCAGGAATCCAACATCTTTACGCCAATAATCACTCACAATAAGTGAAGAAAAGGACTCTAGTGGTAAATCTATCAGCAATGACCTCTCACTTAAATGTAGAAAAGGACTCGAAAGTGGTAGGTTGATCGATAAGACTACGATTTCTCGTCATGTTAATCTTATTTAAATTAGAAGATTAGGTCTCAGAGAATGTCCAATGTATCAGTTGAATGTGATAGGGAATACTATTTAATGAGTTGTACAACTCACAACTCACAGAAATGGACATACTCTAAAGGATACCATAAGAAATCATACCGAAATATTAATATTTTATTGATTTATTTATTTTAATATAAATTTATGTGATTTAGTGTTAAATATGTATATATGATTATTCTAACCGAATTTCACATTAAAAATTAATATTTAAAAAATCGGATCAATAATTAAAATGATAAAACAAGATATTTAAGATTTAAAATTAAAGATTCAATTGATATTATAAAGATTGAATAAAATTAAACAATTTGAAATATGATTAAAATATATTTTCTTATCTATCAAAGAAATTGAAGTTTAATTATAAAAATTATTAAATAAAAATTAATTGATTTAGTTTAGTTTATAAGAATTTATTAATTTACAAAAATTAACTAATTAATAAATTGATCTTTTTAACAACAAGAGTAAATCTAACAAAAAAAGTTAAAAACTAAACCAAAAAATTGGTTACTTTAAGTTGATCGGATGGAATTAGTTAGATTTTTTATTATTCAAATAATAAGACAGATTCTTAATAAAAAGTTATTTATTAGTATATTGATATAATAAAACTATAAAAGTCTAAAGGAAATAAGAGTATTTTGTTTGATTATAACAGCTTTTTTTCCTGGAAACGTGCTATGTGATTATAACATCACATAGGTGACCACAAGTATTAAAGTTGTCTTGGTAGGTCAACCTTCCATCACTCGATGGACCAACTTCCTCCCGAGACAAATGTTTAAAGGAATATAGTGTTATTTAACTAAATTTTAAAATATTTCTAAATTATAAGAAATTTTTATTTTTTAATTTCTTAAGAAATCATATTTTTTTAAAATATATTTAAGAATATAAACAAAATATAGAACATCCATCAAATGCCAATAACATGATTAGTGTTCATCTCTAGTTGAGCATTTTAAGAGTAAAAGATAAAAACTTTTGTTTAACAAAGTTTACAAAAACTTTATAGTTTTTAAAATAATTGAAATATCATTAATATGGTACATATCTTTTATATTTTTAATTCAAGAAAATTATAATAAATTATAAATTTAGATCAAATTTAATTCACACTTGTCAGATCAGTGTATAAGTAACATTTAATTAATCTATGTATTATATTAGTGTAACATATATTTAGTTGTTATTTTCTAACTTAAACATTAAAAAAATGAGTTTTTTGAAATTGAAAATTGCAAAAACCGTAATGTTAAAGATTAAAAAGTTTTTAAATTTGTTAAATTATAGGAAAGTTACATATTTTTCGCCAAGATTTTAAATTAGAAAGATTTCAATTTTGGTTGAACTATGAAGAAATCGCAAAACCTAGGGATTTCAATTAATAGATAGATCTGAAATAAATGAATGAGTAATTTTATTCATAAACAAAGATGGTATATATATCACCACTGTACATAATAATAAAACGGTGACTGCCACTATATAAAATGCAACCCAACTAAACAGAAATAAAACCTATACAATAGAAGTTACGAGCTATACAACACCCTATACAATAGTCTATACAATGCAGGATAAATACAGAGAAAGGATACATTTCTACAAATCCTTATTGTAATTTGTTGTAATTAGCTACATCTCTGCATCATACACAATTCAGGTTTTTGTAAATATTACAAGAAGAATAGGAAAAAGTAGGAGTAAAATTGCGTATTACAGGATTTCTCTGGATCTCGCATATCAACATTAATACTTTCATTGGTTGTTGACGATGATCCCCTTCTTTGCATCACGTCAATTGTTGTGGTGTTAGAGAGAAAACAACGGGCTTGAAACGTGAATCATCCTTGAGAAAGATGGAATTGCCTGATGCTGGAGGACCTTTCATAAATAGACTACTTAAAGACTCCTGAATCACTTGACCGTATTGGTCCCTTCGACGACATCTTTTTTCTTTTTTCCTACCGATCTTCATAAGAATCTACTGTTACCAATTTATACCACATGGTACGCTCAAGAAATTCCAAGCAAATGTGAGCTAAAAACACGTTTCCTTGAATGAGAACTAGCTAGCTAGAGCTTTACAGGCTGAAAAGGGACCGCAAACCATGAAGAATAACAATCAGCAGAAATATGTCTGCAACTTCTGGAATTTTTCAAAGCTACCTGTAGAAGAAACTACTTTTCTGGTTTCCTGCTTTTTGTTCCTTTTCCTTGGAGCCTTGTTCTTCGTTGGCTGCTTCAATACTGCAAGCTTCACAAGAACTACTGTAGGTTTTACCTTTTTTGATTCGTCAAATTTTCACATGATGCTTATGAACTTGATGTTGTTTGTATGTGTTTAAGGCTGCGTTTAGAGGCGTAATAGAGCAGATTTCAGTCCCGAGAACGAACACTGAAGTACCAAAGAAACAAGAATTCCAACTTCAATGTGCCACAGGAAATGTGACACAAACCTGTCCAACGAACTATCCAAGAACTCAGAACTTGCAAAAACCTGACAGCGTTTTAAACGTTACATGCCCATCGTACTTTCGGTGGATCCACGAAGATCTAAGACACTGGAAAGAGACAGGAATCACAAGGGACATGGTAGAAAGTGCTCGATGGCCCGCACATTTCAGGTTGGTGATTGTTGATGGTAAAGCCTATGTGGAGAAGTACAGGCGCCGGGCCATACAAACTAGAGATGTCTTCAGTTTATGGGGCATTTTGCAGCTTATGAGATGGTACCCTGGAAGATTGCCTGATTTGGAGCTCATGTTTGACTGTAATGATAGGCCTGTCATTCAGAAAAAACATTTTCGGGGGCGAAATGCCAGTCGACCGCCGTTGTTTCGGTACTGTTCCAATCCCCGGAACTTGGACATAGTGTTCCCTGACTGGTCTTTTTGGGGATGGTAATGGTTTACTTCTGATCAGACTAAGTTGAACTACTCCCTCTAATTAGCTTCAATATCAGTTGTTCTCCTAAAGGATATGATTTCATATGTAAATTGCAGGGCTGAGACGAATATAAAGCCCTGGAAAGATGTTCTGAAGGACATAAAAGAAGGGAACAAAAGAACCAAATGGAAGGATAGGGTTCCCTATGCTTACTGGAGAGGGAACCCCTATGTGGCTCCAACTAGGCGAGACCTTCTCAAGTGCAATGTCTCCGAAACTCATGATTGGAACACTCGTCTCTATACTCAGGTTTGATAATAGTTTGGATCGCAACTACAACATTCCGATAACAATTTCGGTTGAGAACCGTAATTTAAAACCTTAGTTAAGATCAAAAATCAGGTTTACTTCCATTTCAGGACTGGCATCAAGAATCCAAACAAGGGTATAAACAATCAAATTTAGAAGATCAATGTACCCACAGGTAAGGACAACTTGTTTATCAAGAGATAGTATATATGTTTTGAAGTTTGAGTTTTGTTTATTTTCGGATGCAGATATAAGATATACATAGAAGGATGGGCTTGGTCAGTGAGCGAGAAATATATCTTAGCATGTGATGCTATGACTCTCTATGTTACTCCTCGCTTCTATAATTTCTTTAGTAGGGGAATGGTACCTTTGCAGCATTATTGGCCTATAAGAGACAATAGCAAATGCACTTCTCTTCAATTTGCTGTGGAATGGGGTAACAATCACACCCAAGAGGTACCTTTCCCTTCCTCTTTATTTTGGTTTAGATCATTAATTAGAAATGACAAATTAGTATGGGTATGACTTAACTGAAATCAAAGTTTATGTATTAAGCTTAATTTAGTTCGGTTTGAAATTAAGATAAGGACCATATTACGTTTCATTCAAGCTTGATAAATTTTTTTAAACATAACTAATTATAATAAATTATTTTAAATTTGGACCGAATGAATTCAAAATTAACCAATCAAATTAAGTCTAATAAACTTATATACTTAAGATTAGTCAGACTTGGTCCCGAACCCAAATCATCATGAATATTTTTTTTATCATAAAAATAGATCTATAAATTTCTGTAACTTAGAAGTCTCACTTTTTCCAAAATAATGATATAATGAATAGAATTTGGTTATACTTATGAGATAAATGACATTAATATTTAAAATTTTATTGTTAAAACGCATTAATCTAACTATCAACCATGCTTTGATTTTATCAGGCACAGGCCATAGGAGAAGCTGGAAGCAACTTCATACAAGAAGATATGAAGATGGAGTACATTTACGATTACATGTTTCATCTGTTAAATGAGTACGCAAAGCTCCTTAAATTCAAACCAACCATACCTCCAGGAGCTGTGGAGCTATGTTCAGAAACAATGGCCTGTCCTAGAGATGGCTTACATAAGAAGTTCATGGTGGAGTCACTGGTCATGTCTCCTGGAGACACCACACCTTGCAATCTCCCTCCCCCTTACGATTACCCCTCTCTTCGAGACCTCTTTGATAAAAGCTTTGGGTCAATGAGGCAAGTCGAGAAATGGGAAGATGAATATTGGAATAAAACAAATAAATCATACTAGTTTTTTTTATTATTTTTATTATTTAATAATTCTTGTTATTAAGAACTATTCAATTTATTAATTAATTGGTCAATTTCCATAAATTAATATATGAGTTCTTATAAACTAAAAAAAATCAATTAATTTTTATTTAACAATTATTTTTAATTAAACTTCAAATTTTTTAATAGGTAAAGACAATCTTTTTTAATAACATTTTAAATTATTTAATTTTATTTAATCTTTAACTAATTTTGTGACGGTCTAATTTTGATTGACCCTTTTAAATCTTAAACTTCTTATCTTATCGGTTTATTGGATTTTAAAACATTGTTTATGATAACTTGTAATGGGATTATTCAATTCTTCAAATTAATTAGCATTTCTAATTATAAACACGCATATTGCATTCTCCAAACTCGTTTTCGTCTTGTTTACGTTATTATCTAACTCCTCTTGTAAGAGCCTGGAACAACCCGGGTTTTACCTGTAGATGGAGAACTAGTTGGACCCTCAATGATGAGCTGCGCCCGCTTGGCTCGCCTGTAGGGTGGTGCGCCAGTTGGGCCCTCAGAGAGGTGTGTCCGCTTGGCCCGCCTACGGGGTTTCCTCAAATCCAAAAAAAAATCTAAATATAAACACATTTAATTATTTTCTTGGTTTGATAATGAGATCATCCCAAATGATATCTCTTATTTTCAGGGGTGAACCACTTAACAAATTTTTATTTGAAGATTCTATTAGATAATGCGTGATGAAGTAAAATTTACAAAATAAAGGGTTTTCTAAATTTTTTTCTAACACGCTTTAAATGTGACTTACCTAAGTTATATAAATTAAGGGTTTTCTTCACCATAATTATTTTTTAATTTTTAATTATTTCCACCTAAATTTGCTGGAAATAAAACTTATGGGATACCTCCTTTTGTATTCTTTTAATGTTTTCATCATCTTCTTAACTTCACCTCGTTAACCTTACTCCTTAATCCATTGAATAACGACAACAATAATACCTACTAAGATTATGCTAAAATGCGAAGTTTGGGGTTATCCAAATTTAATAGTATTTAGCTTTATTATTCTCACTGTTTTCTAGTGCATTCTTCATCTTTGAATATGGAACCAAAGGTGAAAGATTGAACAAGTTTGTGAAATTTTGGACAATCATTATCTTATGTTTAATTTTTGCTTTTGAATTTGTATTAAAAAAAATATATTCTTAGATGGTTAGGTTTTAGGTTAGTTTGAATTTAATTTACTTTCGTATTTTATATTTGAGCTTTTCTGACAAAAAATATATTAATAAATGGTCCAATCTTTCACTTAAAGTGTACACATATATATATATATATAATAATAATAATAAATAATAATATCCATGGATTAGACCAAAAAGGAAAATATACTAATATTAAACAAGATTTTAAGTTATTGCCTTTAAACAAGATTAATTATACTTTGAGTATTTATTGGGGAAATGAGTATTTCCTATCTTTCCTCACATGTGGATAACAAAGAATACCAGTGAACTAATTAACCTTAATTAGTAGACCTAACACGAAAGACCTAATGTAACAATAACATTAAGCAATAAAAATATCAATAAATCAAAGTTCCTTTAACCATCAACGATTAAAAGAGACTTAGTCTATTATTCTTTCTAAAATTTAATAACAACACCAGTGAAATTACTAAATCCTAGTTGCTACTTGATTAGCAATAGATTATAAAACACAATTAACTTATAGGCCTCCTAACAATCATGATTGATAATAATAAGCATGAAAGAATAATAGAACTCAAAATCAAAATCAAAATAATAAACTTATTTAGATCTCACATTTTTTATGTTCTGAGGTTTCAATTCCTTTGTCCAAGAATGAGATTAGCCACTCAGGGCCATAGAAGAAGCTTTAAGATGTGAAGAGAGGAGAGAGAGACATATGTTGTGTCTCAATTTTCATTCTCCTATTTCACTTAATAAATTAGTAGTTAGAAAACCTAGAAAATCTTTTAAAAATATGCCAAATATTATCTTCACAACAAAATATCAAATTAAGAAAAATAATATTAATCCAAATCAGAATCTTCTTGGCTAAGGGAAGTCACCTTTCAGCTTATAATTCACGTCTAAGTTGGCTTAGGAAGCTTCCTTAATTATCTCTTTAATTATTGTGTAGCAATCTCGTGGGTCTGAGTCAAATCAATATAGTAGTGCTCATTTTTGGGATCATTTTGAATCTCTTCTAGTTAGAATCACTAAAAACTTAAAACATGAAAGTATAGTTCTCTTCTTGGGCTTTCCTAAGCCACTTGAATTATCTCAATAGAAGTTTGTATCTGAAAGTTATAGCCCCAATACGATAATATGTTAAAACTGTTTAGATTTGCAAAATTATCTCATTTTGCTCCCTTTTGCTTCCATAACACACCTAAATAATATACACATAATGAGTACTTTTAGGCAGAAATAAACGTAAAAGACTAATGATGTGTTTGGTTGAACGGAATCACCATTTCATTCTTGATCTACTGTTGGTAAGAGGTTATTCTCATGTTTAGTTGAAGAAAACATATAAAATATATAATCCAAAGGTTTAATTATTCCTTGAGTTTGGGAAATAAGTAAATCGATCTCCCCCTATGTTAGACAAAAATATCCTTAATAGATCCATATAATTACATAGCTATAATAATGATAATAATAATCCTGTTGATTTTTTAGTACTTAGTCTTTTTAGTAACAATAACAATAATAACAACAACGACGACAACAACAACAACAATAACAATAATGTAGTTAGTGGAGACTAATGGATATTTTGATCTTTTTGTTAGTTATTCTTTTATCATCTTAAATTTGTGTTTTCAAACCAAATATCGACATTATATCATCATTAGAATTTCTTATGAATAGACCAAACTAAATAAT
>JANTNU010000009.1:25302785-25321126 GCA_024752395.1 Erythroxylum havanense | reverse complement strand
GCCTTCCCTTTCTTCTTCAACTTTGGACAGTCTTTCTTCCAGTGCCCTTTCTCATGACAGAAAGCACACTCATCTTTTGCAACTCTACTTTTTGATTTGGATCTTCCTATTCTCCCCTTCGACCAGCTCTGTTGACGACCTCTTACCACAAATGCTTCATCTTCTATAACCGTTTTACTTTTCTTTTTATCTTGCTTTCGCAATTCATGACTATACAAAGCAGAACACACAACATATAAAGATACATTCTCCTTCCCATGAAGTAAAGTAGTTTCTAAGTGTTCAAATTCATCCATAAGGGATGATAACAACATCAAAGCCAAGTCTTCTTCTTTGAATTATACATCTAAATTCAACAAGTCTGCTACTAATTGATTAAACAGAGTGATGTGTTCATTCATAGTGATACTTGGTCGGTATTCAAATCGGAATAATCTTCTCTTCATAAGGAGCTTATTCTGACCACTTTTTTTTAGAAATTTGTCCTCCAATGCCTTCCACAATTTGTGCGCAGAAGTCTCATTTTTTAAAGCATACTTCTGCTCTTTAGGCAAACATGATCGAATTGTCCCGCATGCTAAATGATTTATGATACTCCAATCCTTATCTTCTATATATTCTAGTTTCTTTTCTTCAATAGCTATGTCAAGGCCTTGTTGGAAAAGGGAATCCAGAACCTCACCTTGCTACATGCCAAAATGACCAGTACCATCAAATATTTCCACCACTAACTTCATACTTGACATTAGAATCCTCTACCATGTGGATGAGGTAGTCGATGTTGCTTGTTTCATATTTGTTATGTCCCTAGTTGTTGGTGAATTTACAGACGTCATTATAGACTCAAATAATAGTATTCAACATTAGAAATATTACAAACAAACTAAAGGATGAACCTTCGACTTTAATACCACTTATTGGGAAAATCGGATAATTTTTTTCCTCTAAGATAAACAACTAGTGAAATGAACCGATTCGATAATACCCAGGAAAGATCGTTAAACGGAATCCTAAGACAGTATTACCATTCTATGTAAAATCCCAGGAAAGGGCGGAGGAGTCACAAATGGTCCCACTTAAAACCCGACCTCCTAGACAGAAATTATATGTACGGTATATTTATCATAACCTAACCCGTGTACATACATAAGTAGTAAATACACCCAAATAAATTGAATGCAACAATACAAATATACCTGACAAATAATATTGAATACTATAAATGCAGAATAAATAAAAGAGATAAGGAAAGAATATAGCCAAAAATTGATAACGGAGTTCTGCCAATTTTGCCTACTCTCCGAGCACCACTTAAGGCAACTAGCTCTTATTAAGAAAAGAATACTAAATTTGATATGTGTACAAATTTTAAGTATTTATCAAATTTTTTGATGGTTTAGATTAGGAGGGGGAGGAGTTATTTTATAAATTGAAAAACTCCTCCCATCCTCATCTCTTCCTAATATAGGATAGAAATTAGGCCATCAAAGTTAACAACAAACAACAATAAGAACATATCATTCAAAATTAAGGTAAATTTTATTGTTTAGCAATTAATTATGTCATATTTTATGAGATAGAATGTTGACCGTTTAAATAGGCGTATACTCAGAAATTAATGGTGACTAAGAAGATGATGCTCTGTTAAAAAAACAATCTCATTAGAAGAGATAAGATCAGGAATATAATAGTAAGAGACAAATTAAATGTGACTAATATTAATGAAAAATTAAGAAGACAAGGCTTACGTGATTCGGATATATTAAGAGAAGAAACTCTGATGCTCCAATAAAAAGATATAAGAATATTATACTTAGAGACTATAATGAACAAAATCATTATCGTATCGAAGAAGAAAGAAAATGTGTGAACTTTGTATATATTCACTTCTAAAAATAGAGTCTTTGTACATCGTTTTATATACATGCACAATGTAACGAAGGAAGAAAAAAATATGTACTAACTATCGATTAACTATCTAACTGAAACCGTTAATAAATAATCTTCATCCCCCCTCAAGTTGGAGCTTGTAGGAAATCGTACAAGCCCAACTTGGCAATGAAGGTGGTAAAAGCAGGAGCTGGAAGAGATTTAGTGAAGATATCAGCAATCTGTGTAGAAGAAGAAGTGTGTGATAAAGAGAGAAACCCCTTGGACAGCTGTTCCTGAACGATATGACAATCGATACCCAAGTGTTTAGTTCTCTCATGAAACACCAGATTGGCAGCAATGTGTAAGACGGCTTGATTGTCGCATTTTAAAGGAATAAGAAGAGTGACTGGAATCTGAAAATAATGTAAAATGTAAGAAATCCATAAAAATTCACAAACAACCGAATCCATGTTGCAATACTCTGCTTCAGCTAAAAATTTGGAGATCCTTGCTTACTTCTTAGACTTCCAAGAAATCAAGGAGGGGCCTAAAAATACACAAAACCTAAAAATAGAACGTCTAGTGTCATGACAGGTTGCCCAATCCGCATCACAATCTGCCATAAGGAGAAAGGAATTATCAACAGGATAAAACAACCCCAAAGAAGGATTACCCTTCAAATACCGTAAGACATGGTGTGCTGCCTGCCAATGAGTAACAGTAGGAGCATGAACAAACTGACTTAATTGATGCACAACAAAAGTGATGTCCGGCCGTGTGTAACCTAAGTATAACAATTTCGCTACCAACTGTCTGTATGGCTATGGATCATCAAGAGGTAAGCCATCTGTTGCTGTTAAAACTAAACCTTTCTATAGAGGAGTAGTGGCAGGTTTACTGCCCATTAAGCCTGCAGCTTCAACCAAATCCAACACATATTTCCTTTGGTTGATGTAAAGACCACAGGATGACCTTGTAATATCAAGTCCCAAAAAATACTTAGCATAATGAAGATCTTTGATAGTAAAAACAGCATCCAAAAACCCCTTCACCCTCTTGAATTCCTCATTTGAGTCTCCAGTTAATAACATATCATCAACGTAGACTAAGATAAGCAAAAAACAAGAAGAAGTCTTCATAGTAAATAAGCAATGATCATTCTGGGACTATTGAAAACCATAAGTTTGTAACTGAAAAGTGAGTTCAACATTCCATCGCCGATAAGCCTGTTTAAGGCAATATAAAGATTTTTTTAAATTACAAACTTCATTGGGGCAGCTTTCGTATAACCTTCAGGTGGATACATATAGACCTCCTCCTCTAAGAACCCATGAAGAAAAGCGTTATTTATGTCAAGCTAGTGCAAAGGCCATTGTTTTGCAGCTACAAGTGCAAATAAAACTCTCACCTTAACAAGTTTGGCTACTGTTGAGAAGTTGCCATGAAAATCAACCCCTGTAATCTGATTATACCCCTTGGTTACTAATCTAGCCTTAAGTCTATCAACTGCCCCATTTGGTTTCAATTTAACCTTGTAAACCTACTTGGAGCCAACAGCCTTCTTCCCTTTGGGTAATTGTGTAAGCTCCCATGTTTCATTTTCCTCGAGAGCAGCTAACTCCAAATTCATAGCCATAATCCAGTTAGGATCTTTGCTAGCATGGAAATAAGATGTTGATTTATGAATGGCAGAAACATTGGCAAGAAAATCAACATAAGATGCACTGAAGGCAAGATTCACAGTAAAAGCGAAAGTATTAGGAGTATAAGCCGAAGAAGATGGCATATCCGTATGCATCAAATAAGAGGGCCTTCTGCTTACTTGGGATACAAAATCGCTGAGCCAAGTTGGTTTCTGCCTAACCTAACCACTCTTTCTAATTGGCAATACAGGTTCTGAAACATCAAGTGGTTCTGTAACAATAGGTTTAGCAATACTAGACTCTGTTGGATCTTCTATATCAATCATTTGCAAAGGCGAGACATCAGAATTGGGGGAAGGAATAGATGGGTCACCATCAGTTGCAATAGAATCCTGTAGAAGGGAAGGTAAAATATCAGAACGTATAGGAAGATCATCAGTGTCAACAGAACGTTTAAAAGGATAAACATTCTCATGAAAACAGACATCTCTAGAAACAAAGCATGTATTTGCTTGTAAATCATACAGCCTGTATCCCTTCTAGCCTGGAGAATGTCCAAGATAAACACCACAGAAAGCTCGAAAATCCAATTTGTCTTTATGAGGTCTAGTATTTGTAGCAAAACATAAACATCCAAAATTTTTCAAGTCAATATAATCAGGCTACTTTCCTAAAAACAATTTATATGGAGACTTCCAATCAAGTATCTGACTTGGCAATCGGTTAATAATGTAAGCTGCATGTAAAACACTGAGTCCTCAAAATTGTTTTGGAAGTCCAAATTGGAGCAGTAATGCTAGTGCCACCAAAAGTAGATGTCGATGCTTCCTCTCCACAACAACATTCCGTTGTAGAGTATAAATGCAAGTCTTATGATGAATAATGCCCTTACTGCTGAGAATTGCTTGAGAAAATTGTTACCTAAAAATTCAGAACCATTATTCGTTCGAACTATCTTCACAACCCCAATATACTGTCTTTCAACAAATACCATAAACTTCTCCAGAATATGGTTGGTTTGTGCTTTATATCTCATTAAAAAAATCCAAGTGCATCTCGTTTTATCATCGAAAATAGTTAAAAAATAATGTGCCCCACAAAGAGATACTTCTTTATAAGGTCCCCAAATATTAACATGTAACAACTCAAAATTCTTAGCTACTCTGGTATGACTTATTGGAAAAACGCTTCAAACTTGTTTAAAAAGAGGACAAACTTCACACAAGAATTTTTAATTGGTAACAGAACTGTTACAAACAGGAACATGCTGCATTATAATATCATATGGGTGTCCCAGTCTTGAATGCCACAAATTTATGTCAACAAGATTTTTATGAACACTACAAACATTCTCACTCTCTGTGTCTGTACTAGTATGAAGGTTACAAACATTACTACGAACTAGTTTGTCATACAGAAAAGAATTCTGATCAAGAAAGTACAGGTTTTTTAATGACTTTGCCCTTTACCACTGCCCTTTCAATCTTCTGGTCCTATAACAAACAATGTTCAATGTAAAACAAAGCATTGAATGAAGAATTTTTGGCTAATTTGTTCATTGAAATGAGGTTATGGCTAAAAGTAGGAACAAAAAGAACTGACTTCAAAGTCACTTGATCACTCAAAACTGTTACTCCGCTATACGCTACATCATTCACTTCTCCATTAGGCAAAACAACTTCGTTACTTTATCAACTGGCATCAATGAATGGAACAAGGACTTATCTATGCAGATATGTGATGTCGCACCAGAATCCACTATCCAAATCCCATGCATACTTCTTAACAGAATTAAGAGCAGGATTCAAGATTGACATACATGCAAATTCAATTTATATTAGTTCAAGAAATGCGATTCTCCATAGTACTTCCCTTTCAACAACTTCATGAGCTCCTGCTGAATCAAGGCTGAAAGTGATTGTGAAATACTTGGTAAATCAGTTCCCTTCTCCATGTCTTGCTCAGTAGCATCAACCATGTGTACAAATTTCCCTTTTATTTGTCCCTTCCTTGCACCTTCTATCTTATTTTTCAGTTCTGTGTACCATTCAAGATATCTGTGCAACTTAAAACAAGTGTCCCTCTCATGAGCATCCAAATTACAATAATCACAATGTTTATCCTCCCTTCTTTTATTTTCTTTCTTCCTAATTCCACTTCTAATCATATTATCTGCAGTCGACATTCCTTTCTTACTATTTTTATCATCCTTCACCAACATAGCTACAACTCCTACATCCTCATGCATCATATTCACCTGTCTTTGTTTTTCAATCCTCATCATAAGAGAATAGGCTTTACTTGCAGAGGAGGTGAATCCTGTACCAAGATTTGGCTCTGAATATAATCATAAGATGGATTAAGTCCCATCAAAAATTCAATCAATTTGTTAGCATTACCCATATCCACTAGCTTCTTATTAACCCCAAAATGGCACCCTTGACAGCTACATGCTGATATGGGCATAAGTTGCCCTAATTCATCCCAGTATTTATTAATCCTGTTGTAATAAGCGGTTACAGAAGAATTACCTTACTCAACAGAATTAATCTCCCTCTGCACTTGAAAAAGTTGTGGTAAATTGTTTTCTCCATAAACTTCTTCGAGTTTGTCCCATAATGCCTTAGAGGAACTGCAGTTGATGTAAGATTCAAAAATCCCTTTTAAGATTGAATTCAGAATCCATTGTTTCACCATACAATCTACTTTCCTCCATCATCTGTATTTCACTTCACAAGTAGGTGGCGGTATGGTACCACCCACAAACTTATCCCTAGCTTCTAAAGAGTTACAAATGGTAATACCCCAAGAATAGAAATTCACGTCAGTTAATTAAGCAGTAACCAGTATCATACCAGGATGATCAGAGCTGTACAACTATAAACAATCATCCTATGATTCATCTGTTCCCGGCAATTTCGTCCCCATCTCTCCTTCAAAGCTTGATCTCAAATATTAGGGATTGTTCACCACTCTGATACCATGTTAGAATTTACAATGAGCCTACAAGCCCACACGAGAAGGAAAGTTAGGCCACATACAAATCTAAGTGAGCCTCCATCCTAAAATCAATTGGTGATAGATAGAGTAGCCCACTAGACTTATATTTTAGTCTTCTTTCCTCTCTTTCTCCAATGTGGGACAAACTCTCACTCTTTATATTTCAACACATCCCCCTCACGTGTGGGTTTAACACGTGACATAATCTATCATTTCGAGGTATTAACGACTAACATAAGAGCAACCTGTTCTGATACCATGAACAAGATCGCCATTGTATCGAAGAAGAAAGAAAATGTGTGAACTTTTTGTATATTCACTTCTAAAAACAAAGTCTCTGTACATCGTTTTATATACATGCACTACGTAACGAAGGAAGAAAAAATCTGTACTAACTATCGATTAACTGTCTAACTGAAACCATTAATAAATAATCTTCATATAAGAGTAGAAAAGGAGGGTCTTAGAAAAAATGAAGGGAGATGATCAATAATAATATGAATCTACTGGAACTTAGTGAAGACATGACCCTTAATAGAAAACTTTAACATACTAGGATAGAGATAAAGGATCTCACATAAAGAGGTCTTTTTTTTCCTATAGATATTTTATACATTTTCTTCTAGCTTAAATATTTTATTGTAATGACTTGTTTGATTTATTTATTTACTTGTCTCCTTATTTTTTTGTGTATTTATTTACTTATTTTATCTTTTATTCTTATTCTTAACCTTGTTCTATATTTGTTTTATTGCTTTTATTATATTTTTATAGGTATTTATTATTTGTTTATTATTATCATCATTATTATCTTTTATGTCTATTTTTTATTTTTATTACTTTATTATCTTATTTTTCATGCGAATCTATCGAAAACAACCTCCTTCTAGTTAAAATAAGATTGTGTATTTTTAAACGTCTCCAGATGTCACGATCAGTTAGATTTTGACTAAATTATTATTATTGTTGTTATAGTAGTCACTTTAATTAAGGAGACATCCTGAAATCAACCCCAAATCATGGGACTAGACAAAATTATTTTACCTGATCTCGCTCAAATTGTTCATATTTGATTAAAAACAATTTGATTTGTTGACTTTGTATTAAGAATTTAATTTTTTATAATTGATTGGATCGAAAATTCTTTTAAACCTCAAATTAATTAAATCAAAATAATACAATCAAATGTAATCAAGTTAGTTTGTCATCTTTGAGAGTTAGTCTATGTTTGGTTGGGCTTATACTAGTAGAGCTTTTGCTAGTAGAGCTTTTTTCTGTAGATCTTTTATAATAAGAACTTTTTTAAGAAGTCAATTATTTTGGTTGTCATTTAAAAAAGAGCTTTTTTAAGAGTTTCATAAAATAAACTGTTTGGCAACATAAAAGTTAAAAATCACTTTTAATTTTAACTATATTTTATTTTGTAATAAAAATTATTTATGCATATAAATATTATTTAAAGTATATTAAACAATAAGCAAAGCATAATATATTAAGTATTATATAATTTTAAACCATATGAAACATAAATAAAAATATATCTAACCAAATTTTTTATATGGATTATAACATAAATAAAACTAATATCAAAAATAAATATTAAAACATATAAAAAAGCCAAATAATATTATATAAATCTCAAAATAAACGTGAAAATGAGTTTGTGGGTATTGTAGGAATTGTGTATAAAACATAAAGGCAAAAGGGACTAAAAAATATGTTCATTAATTGATATGAAAAATATACCAAGAAAAGTACTTTTTTTAGAAGCTTCAAATTTGAGCTTCTTAAAAAGCTATATTTTAGCTGCCAAAAAAGTCATATTTATTAAAGAAGTGTTTTTTTTATTTTACAGTCAAATACTCATTTTTCTTAAAAAAGGTTTTTGTTGTAGAAAAAAACAGTGTTTTGAAAACCAGACTAAACCGGCTGGTTGGGCAAAAGAATCGATGACTTGGAGCATAAAACGGTCCGATTTAGCCCTTATTTTTGTGAGTGATTGGCCTGTTCATTTTACGGTCGGACTAGTAAAAACCTCTAAACCGGTGTAAGAAAGGATCGGTCGGTCCATTTAAAATGCCTTTATTTTAGAAAGTAAAAAGCTAAAAATCAAAACTCAGAAGGAATTAAGAACAGAAACAAGACACACGCCACTCTCTCAAGTCTCGAGTCTCATCTCAATCACTGCCACTATTCACTCTTCATCGGTCACTATCGTTAGTAGTTCAGGTCTCTCTTTATCTCTCTCTCTCTCTCTTAATAAGTTTGTGTTTCATTTTTCCTATGCTTCTCCTGAGAATTTACAAGTTCATTTCTTTTGGGATTCATTGGCTTTTTATTTTTATTTTCATTCTCCTCTGGGTAGAAGTCAACATCTCTTTGGGTTTGTTTCTAGATATCAATTTTTGCATCTATTTCCATATTCAAACTTTGAATTTGATTAATAATTCTTTAAAATGTCTTTCATTTCTCTTTTGAATTAACTTTTCAATCTTTACTATTATTATACTCTTTATATCTACTAGACTAGTCTTGTCAAACTTATGTTATGCAGAGACCTTTTTTACGTGCAAACAACAACATTAATAATTAGAAAGAAACAAAATTCATATGGTACTATCTAAAGTTCTATGTAAATTTAGCAAATTTTGTTGCTTTATGCCTTTATCTAATCACTTTTTTTTCAAAGAACGGTCCAAATTTTGGTCATTCTTTGTTTAATTCTGATTATGGAATTTGTTTAATTCTAATTATAGACAAGTTTTTTAAAATCTCATTTTTTTTTTCTTTTTTGGTATCTTCTAGTTCTGTCTTAATTAGATTATTAGATGTAAGAATTTATTTGCTATAATTTGTATCACCTAATAGCTTGATGTGAGTAACTTACCTATATAAAAGCTAGTTTGGTACACAATATATTATCTAGTTAGTGATCTTGCTAAAAAATTTGTGATTAGAGAGATTTAATGTTATATTTGAATATGACATTACAAAAATTTGTCTAATTTTTATAGGAAGTTCAGAATTTAGAAACATGGATATTCCTAATGAGATTAGTACTCCAAATGATTCGAATACTCCTAATCCCAACACACAATCATTCGGATAGCAATCTACAGTGAACTCATTTAATCCACATCGTCGAAAAACCAATCCTACATGGGAGCATTTTGCTTTACATAAAAAGGTCGCTACTAATATATTTACTTGTCTACATTGTTGGTTTTTAGAGGAGGTGGCATAAATAGGATGAAACAACATCTTGCTGGTATACCTGGTCAAATAAGTTCTTGTAAAAAGGTTAGTCATGATGTCCGTCAAAAAATCTTGGAGTCCTTAAGGCAAGTGCAACAAAAGAAGCGAAATGAGGATTTGAATGAAGCATATGGTGATCAACCTGAATCTTAAGAGGAAATTCAAGAACTACAATAAACGTGTTCAACTAAGAGACAAGCACTTGGTAAACGCAAAGAGAAAAGGAAAGTTGTTGATATGAAAAGATATTCATATTTTGCTCCAAGGATAACTACTGGGTCTAAATCAAGTTTGAGAAGTGTGTTATCTAGTAAGGAAGCAATTCACAAGGCACATATTGCAGTTGCTAGATGGTTATTTGATGCTTATATTCCTTTCAATGCAATTCAGTCTCCTTACTTTCAAGAAGCTTTGCATGCAATTGCTGCTATTGGGCATGGGATTAAAAGTTCATCATATTATGATTTGAGAGTTAATTTGTTAAGAGATTTTAAGAGAAAATGTCAGCTACTTATTGATAAAAATCGAGAAAATTGGGCTAAAATAGGTTGTACAATCATGGCAAAAGAGTGGAGTGATCAAAGACAAAGAACTTTGATAAACTTTCTAGTTTATTGTCCAGCAGGTATAATATTATGAATTTGGATTGTTATTATACAAGTTAAGCTTTTTAACTTTGTTTGATGCTTTAGATATGGTAAAAGATGAGAGATCATTATTTAATTTATTTTCTGAAGTTATTGAGTGGGTTGAAGTGGATAATCTTGTTCACGTAGTGACAGAAAATGCAGTAAATTAGCAACTGGGAAATTGATAAATGAACGCTACGAGCATATTTTTTGGTCACCTTATGCTGCACATTGTTTAAATCTCCTTGTAAAGGATATTGGTAATATGCCACGTTGTAGAATGTTTCAAAGGTTTCAAAAGTAACTTCTTTTGTGTACAATCATATAATCTTCTTATCTTGGTTAAGAAAAAGGGAAGGTTGGGGAGAGATAGTGCGTCCAGGGATAACTTGGTTTTCCACTACTTTCATTACCTTAAAAAGTTTTTATGATCATAAGCATGACTTAAAAGCTTTGGTTATTGATAAGCACTTTACTAGTCATAGATTGACAAAGAGTGCAACAGGAAAATATGTTAGTTCTATTTTGTTAGATAGCAAGTTTTGGAATGATTGCTTGATCATGGTGAAAGTTATGGCTCCTATCATTCGATTGTTGAGAATTTTAGATGTGCATAAAAAAACCTACTTTAGGTTATGTTTATGAAGGCATGCTTAGGATAAAAAATACAATGAAAGAGATCTTTAAACAGAAGCCACAATTATATAAGCCTTACACTGATATCATCAAAGCTCGATGGGATAAGCACTTAAAGTTTAATCTTCATGCTGTAGTGTATTTTTTGAATCTTACTTTCTTTTATGCTGAAGGCTATCGTGAGAAGAATAGGATTGTATCTGCTCTTATTGATATGTTTGATATAAAAAGTTTTTGTGCTGACTTGTCGAAAGGCATTCAAAAAATTCAAGTTTATCGTGATCGCCAAGGAATTTTTAATCGAGAAAGCGCTCTTAAGGTGTTAAAGTTAAACACCTTATGACCTGGTAACTATTATATTACTACTAATATAATACTTTTTAATTTTTAATTATGTTCTTTAATACTTATAATGTTTATTATTTGAGTATTTTGTTGTTCGATAATTACAAATTTTTCGTAGATGAATGGTGGCGATTGTATGGAGTAGTACTCCAACATTGCAAAAGTTGGCTATTCGTATTCTTAGCCAAACATCTTCCTCTTCTAGTTGCAAGAGAAATTAGAGCTTTTTTAACGCATTCACACAAAGAAGAGAAATATATTGAAGCATCAAAGGCTATGTGATCATGTTTATGTTACTTACAACTTGCGTTTGAAGAATCAGTATTATCGTTTTCCGCTTTTAGTTAAATACTATTAACTTATTATTATTGTTTGCGACTTCCAACATAGTTATATTTGAGCTTACCATTAATGTTTTGTTTTTTGGTTACCAAATAAGAAGATGAAATATGATCCTATTGATTATGAATCTATAGACAAACTTGATTTTTGAATCATTGAAAACAGTTGATCCCCAGAGCTTGGTGAAGAAGATCTTGAAAATGCTATTTATCAAAAAAATACAATTCCAATAATTGATGAAGCACCACAACAACATGAAAGTTATTATTAATTTACTTTGTAATATAATATTAAAGATTAAATATATTATTTCCAAGTGTAATTTTGTCTAATATTGTTTATTATGAAATTAGGTGATGAAGAAATTGTCGAATAACTAAATTTGGAATCTGTTGAAGATGTTCATTTGATTTTGATGATTTCAACTTGAATGAATATTATGATTAGTGTTTTTTTATCTTTTTGATCAAATATGACTAATGAGTTTTGTTAGCTTATTTTGTGTTGTGTTGGTGAACTTTAAAAAAACTTGTATGTTTTGAAGTTTGAAGGTTTAAGTTAAGTTTACAATTAGATAAATAATTAAATAATATGTTTAAAAATTATCTTATATATATAATATATAAAATAAAATTTTATATATTTATTAGCCACCGGTTCGAATTCTAGTTGAATCATTGACTTTTGAATCAGTTGCTTCTCTAGTTCAGTCATTGATCTGGTTTTTAAAACATTAAAAAAAGTACTTATTGACTTCCCAAAAGTCCATTCAAACAGGCAGTAAGTAAACTCAAATATCAATTATAAATAAATTATTTACTAAACTAATAAATTTAATATCAAACAAGTAATTGTTAAGAATTGGAATTTAAAATTTTAATATTATGACCTGTAGCAAAAACGAATTTTTTTTAATCGTTCGGATCTTTATGACCGACCCTCTACACTCGAGCTCGATTTAAAAATCGATTCGATCAAAATTGAAATTGCCATCATTACCCACGAACTTTGCCTATTTCTATTTTGGTCCCAGGACCACGGAGACAAAACGGCGCCGTATGATTACAGAAACACAGAGCCATGTGGTTAAAAGTGGAGAATTGAGATGATTGCGAGCGGGAGGGATGAGATTGAGAATGATGAAAAAGTGCTCACTCTCTGAACTGTTACCAGCGGCGCAAATTCATGCTATTTTGACTTAATTATGATTGAAGAGCGAAAGGGAAATTTTTCTTTTGAAGAATGAAAAATCAATTATGTATTACTTTTGATTCTCTATAATCATAACCCACACTTTTGTGACTTGTCCACGTTGTTTGTTTCATATTCAACTACAAGAATTCCAAAAAGATCAGAATTTTAATTATGGGCAACGTTATATATTTGGAGGTGAACAAGAATTCGTGACATGTTGGTAATGATTGTGGGGGTTTTGTTACCTTTTACGTTTTTTTTGTATCCAAGATCATGTGTTTCTGTCTGAACCAACCGCATATAGTACAGGCCATGATTTGAGGTTTTTTTTCAGGAATCAGACATTCCGACACCAGTTTTTTGGGTCTAATTTTCTTTTTTTTTTTTGGGTTTTCGTCGGATCATGATTCAGGATTGAGGGGTGGAGGATTGAGATATAAGAATGGGGGAATCTATAATTTAATGTTCTTTCCAAAGGCAAGAGAGAATATGGTTCTTGAAATTTGCTGGTCCTGAAAGTGGAAAAGATAAACTGCAAAAAGCTTTTCTTTTTATATACATGATTTGTTTTTTGAGGTTTTATTAATGTTGTCACAGTCACTCTAGTCATTGAGATCAGACCAGATCAGGGAATAGTTCAGTTGCTTAGCTGTTTGATTAAAGTTCTGGACAACTTAAACAGTTCGAAGTTGGGTTTTCTAAGATGGGGAGTCAGTGTTCTAGGCTCAGTCCATGTTGCTCGGATTCTCAATTCAAGACGGGGGTTCTTGAAGTGTCTGAGTTTGGTGTGTTCCAAGTGATTATCCTTGAACAGAAAACTGTAGTCTGGCTTGGTTGGTCATGATTGATATCTTCTTCTTCTTTTTTTTGTGTGTGTTTTTGTGACAGGGAATGACAAAAACATTCAAGTGGATTCGTTGCCTGTATTTCGTGAGTTCACGTTCGAGCAACTCAAGAATGCAACCTCTGGTTTTGCGGTGGAGAACATTGTCTCTGAACATGGTGAGAAGGCTCCAAACATTGTTTACAAAGGGAAGTTGGAAAATCAGACCAGAATTGCCGTTAAGCGGTTTAATAGAATGGCTTGGCCTAATGCTAGGCAGTTCTTGGTAAGGCAACAATTTTTTTATCACCATGAATGTTGCTCCTTAGGAAGAGAAGAGGGAAAATTTTCAATGACCAGCTTGGAACTTGAGAGAATTTCTCTTTGGCAATGACAGGAAGAAGCAAAGTCTGTTGGACAGCTCCGCCACCAGAGACTGGCAAATTTGCTCGGCTGTTGTTGCGAAGATGAAGAGAGGCTGCTTGTGACTGAATATATGCCAAATGAAACACTTGCAAGGCACCTTTTCCACTGTAAGGCTTAATCCCTAGAGCATAATTAACGATTTTATCTAAAATTGAATCGTATCAGATTTCATATTGGAGCTCACAGCCCTTCTATTCTCTGCTGAATCAGGGGAAACTCACCCTATGAAATGGGCCATGAGACTAAGGGTTGCTCTACATCTCGCTGAAGCTCTGGAGCACTGCACAAGTAAAGGGAGAGCATTATATCATGACCTTAATGCCTATAGAATTTTGTTTGACGAGGTAAACGCTTTTCTGTGCCTCATTTATCAGTCAGTACACATTTTCTTTGTATTATATTTGCAGTCACCAGTCTTTGTGTTCCTGATTTTGCAGAATGGTAATCCAAGACTTTCATGTCTAGGCCTGATGAAGAACAGTAGAGACGGGAAAAGCTATAGTACAAATCTTGCGTTTACACCTCCTGAGTATTTGAGAACTGGTTGGTGAATCCTGCTAAGAAAAATAGATGTTTTGTTGTCAAGCTTTTTGTGAGAAATTATCTCAGATATTGATAGATAGGAATCTCCCATAGTTCACAAAAAATCTGAACTAGTGTTGAACATCATATTCATTTTTACACCCTGATTGTGAGCTAATTTAAGACTGTTTCACACGTTGTCATTGTCTATCGTTTTGTAGGGAGAATAACACCAGAAAGCGTAATATATAGCTTTGGCACACTACTGCTCGACCTTCTCAGTGGAAAGCATATTCCTCCCAGTCATGTAAGTTGGTATCACATTAGCAATGAGTGTATAAATGGTTCTGCATCAGATGATTCTCCTATATGTTTTTGAGTTTAATGCATTTCTTGAATAACCTTGTCCATGCAAATCTGATCGTGTGATACTGATGTTCAGGCCCTTGATTTGATAAGAGACAGAAATCTTCAGATGCTTACAGATTCTTGCTTGAAAGGACAGTTTTCTAATGATGATGGAACCGAGTTGGTGCGTTTGGCTTCTCGATGTTTACAGTATGAGCTACGAGAGCGACCAAGTTCAAAAGCATTAGTCTCTGCTTTGGCTCCTCTTCAGAAGGAAATCACGGTATGGATCAGTCAGTCATTGAGATTCTGGGAATAACATATATTAGCCTTATCAACCCTTTCAAGCCATTTGGTTTCTATCACTCAGGCACTTGGCATTCAAGAAATGGGCCCTTGTGGGTTTTTACCCTTTTCATGTTCATTGCAGGTTCCTTCACATACCTTGATGGGCATCCCACACAGTACATCATTTTCTCCTTTGTCCGCATTTGGTGAGGCTTGTTCAAGGAGAGACCTGACTGCAATACATGAGATCTTAGAGGAAATTGGCTACAAAGACGATGAAGGGGTGACGAATGAGGTTATGTGTCCGCTTTAAACCAGTTGCCTGAATTGAATACATTTGCTGCACTTCCGCTGATGTTGATCTTCTGATGTTTGTTCAACATCTGTTAATTTCATCTGTTTGCAAAGTAAGCTCCTTCTAGAACTGAATTGTTTCTTTCCTCTATTACATAACAGCTGTCGTTTCAAATGTGGACTGATGAAATGATGGAAACACTGAACCTGAAGAAGAAGGGAGATTCCGCTTTCAAGCAGAAAGACTTCAAAGCTGCTATTGAGTGTTACAGTCAGGTATGGTATTAACAATTTACTGTTACAAACTCTCTGCTTGAAATGCTAACTTCCATATGCACAAACTCACTTGCTGATATAACAACAATGTTTACTGGCTAAGTTTTTTTATTTTTTCCATACAATTTGCAGTTCATTGACGTAGGAACAATGCTTTCACCTACCGTGCATGCAAGGCGTAGTCTGTCCTATCTCATGACTGACATGCCTCAGGAAGCTCTAAATGATGCTATGCAAGCCCAAGTCATATCTCCTGTCTGGTATGTTGCATCCTATCTTCAATCAGTTGCACTTACCGCCCGTGGAATGGAGAATGAAGCACAGGCAGCACTCAAAGAAGGTACAAATCACGAGGCGCTGGCTGCTGCTCAGGCTGAGAAGGATGCAACATCTGAACAGAAGTAACAGAAATGGTAGATCTGCATTCTTTGAATTTGTTTCACCCAGTTTGCAGCACCATTCTGTTCCATAAATCAGTCAACAGAATCCTGTTCTTTTTACTAATTCTCTGAATGGTTGGATTGTTTATGTATGTTCAATTTCAAATTCATTCTGTAAGTGATTGTAGAAACAATACATATTTCTTCCATTGGAGTGGCAACTTTTTCATTTTGAGCAGTATCTAGTACCTAAAGAAAGAGGCAAACTTTAAGTTTCTATTATTTCGTGGTAAATATGGTCATTACCAGAGATAACAACTGAAGCCTTCACTAAGCTAATACCCGAGGCCTGGATATTGCATTGCGTTACTCTCTGGAATCATTACATTCTAAGTCAAACAAGGTGTTGTTTCGAATCAAACCAACATAAGCTTACAGCAGACTTACAAATCCTTGCAATAACTAAAATCAAAGGATTCAATGGTCCATTGTGCTACTCTATAGAATCCAAGGAAAAGAAATGATACATTATTCAATCATATTAGCTGCCCGAAATGATTCTTTACTTCTTCCATAGTAGACTGAGCTATTTCCAGTAAAGGTAATGAAGTTCCACCCAAAAGCTGATCCTCCAATAATATAGCTTTGATTCTGAACATTTTCAGCTTGCTGACTTTCAAAGACGAGATTAGACTGGAAATGCTTATTTTCAGATGGTTTATCGAAAGTTTGGTTTAGTTGAAGCGTATCGGCTGAATTAACGTCTTGTTGCTGATCTTCGGCCACTGCAGCATTTCCATTTTCACAACGTAAAGGATGGCCATCATGCAAATTTTTAAGCTTAGTTACACTGACAGTTTCTGTCGTCATCTGCTTGTAAAGTTCCATCAGCAGCTTCATCTCTGTGAAATGCACAAGCAAAAGCTTATTCTTATCAATCAACCAAATTTTCATCAGAACTTTGCATCCATATCACACCTGCTCAAATTCATGTCAATGAACTTACTTTCTCGAATTTCATCGGCTCCCTTACAGCTCCGAAAGTCTACAGTTCGAAGCGCCTTCAAGAAAACAGAACAAATTCAACCAAAAAAATCCAACATAACTAGAAAGTTACTGCACAAACAAAAACAACTAAGAAGCAACAGGGTGCTCAATACACAGAAAATCTCTAAAATCAATCATTCACAAGCACATTCATCAGCTAATACTGCAAATACGGGTTTTAAGTTTTAACAGACCAGAAGATTCTTTTTTTTTTCTTTTTAATCGAAGATCCAATCATCACAATCCAGATGTAATCCAAACTCCAAAAACCAGAACCAATGAATCAAAGATCGGTTCATTTTTTCCCAGAAAAGGACCATCTTTTTTGCTTTACCGGACTCTAGCATAACTAAACTTTGACAGATCCAACACTGTACCTCGAATAGACATGGGCGAATATCTCTCAGAACAGCACGCATCTTGAAGTAGCTGCAGTCTTCGATCCCTTCGAGTGGTCTTTTCCTCGTCGTCGTCGGAGGAGGTGTTACAGTTGGCGGCGGTGGGGGCGGCGGCGGAGGGAAGGAAGACGACATTTCCGGCGGAATCGGAGTAGGATCTACATTTTGAACAACCTGAGAATCTTCCATGGATTGGTAGCAGCCTCTGTCCGATTATGGAATCTCACAAGAGTTCGTGTCTGTCGTGAAATGTAAAAGTGAACAAGACAAAAAGGTGTGTTTGGCTACGAGGTTTACTCTATACTAAAAGACCGATACAATTAACTCATAAACCAAACAGCCCATAATGTTTGCTTTTGTATATAAGCTTCCTTGTTAACAGTAAGACTCTCTCTCAATCATTCACTGGGGTTAGGATTAGGGTTAAGGTTCGTTGGAGAAAGAAGATGACGGGAAAGGCAAAGCCGAAGAAGCACACGGCGAAGGAGGTGGCGGCGAAGGTAGACGCGGCGACGACAAACAGAGGAGGAGGGAAGGCCGGGCAGGCTGATCGGACCGGGCAGGAAAAGGGTGGGCACGCCAAGTTGGAGTGTCCCCACTGCAAAGCGACGGCGCCGGATAGC
>JANTNU010000009.1:25269855-25281184 GCA_024752395.1 Erythroxylum havanense | reverse complement strand
AAAATGGATCGTCCAAAATAACATTGTAATTAAGAAACCTTCTCGAAATGATATCAATTTGGAGGTTCGAGCTCTCCGAATCGACCGAGCTCAAACTATACCCTTAATTTCAAGTCAGCTCGACCTACGCTCGAGTAATTGTCAAGCATAAGCCCAATCAAGATCGAATACTCACGCTTGAAACCAAGTCCGATCAGACCAAATTTAACCTATTGACACTGCTCAGAAATCCTTTGCATTTTATGATAAATCAGACTCAGGAATGCACCGAGTCATTGCAACTGTTCAAGGATTTCATCACAACAGGTAGAAAATTACAGGAGAATCTCTTAGATGAACATAAATCTTGTTATCAGATTTCAGAACTACACTTCAAGAACTCAATGATGCAATTCCAACTAGCAAGATGGGATAAAAAGCAGAAAAAAAAATGAAGAGAACTCAAACAGATCTGACTTCAAATTTTGTTAAATCTTCCACAAAAACTCAAAATGACGAGATCCATCACCTGAAAACACCAACATCCAATGAGATGGGATCATCTTGCAGTTTAACAAAAGCTGCAAACTACCAAAAATGAGGAAATACAAGTACCACATTTACTAATGAATTAAGATGGTTTGACAAAATATGATGACCAAGTGTAGCTTAACAAACATATTAGAAATCAACAACTGAATGCAGCATTCAAATAGCTACTGTATAGTAAGCACAACTTTGATGTAGCACAAGTAAGAACTTCAATGAACAATAGCAGAACAGAAAGAGAAGTCAAATTAAGTCCCTAAAACAGCTTACTATACTTCCATAAGTAACTATTGCAAATGAAGAAGCACATATACAAAGTCGCCTAGGGTCCTTATCCAATTTCCTAAAAGCAAACACGCAACAACTGCATACAGAATAGTCAAGTTCAAATTCACCATAACATAACAGAGAAGTTTTAACAAGTACAGAAAACCCTAAAAGTCACAGCTGATCTAACAATGCAAGCAAAAACATTATGAGAGACCAAAAGCTTACAGTTACGGTTTCCGAACCTTCAAAGCCGGGCCGACCGGACAATTGACCGTTGAACGTATTAAAAGCAAGAATAGTCAAACAAAACGAAGTCGTAATGGAGATGTAGGGACTAGAACGGCGTTGTTTGTTGAGTAGGACGATTGACGTACAAGTTTCGGGAATTGGATTAGAAAAATGAAGAATTCTAGAAATAAGATATCTTATGAATTCCATTGAACCAAAAATGATACATTGAAAGAATACTTTGAATCTTCCGATATCAATAAGTTGATTGTTTCGCTCCTTTATCTTCCAAAAGGAAAAAAAAAATCTCTAAAAATTGTTTCCAAAATTTGAAAGAGATTATTTGAATTCTCCAAATAACTAACAAGCATGCCATGCTTGAATCTAAATCGGGCTCGTGGTAGTGGATGAATTAGATAAGAAAAATGAAGAATTCTATAAATAAGATATCTAACGAATCTATCACTAAAATTGAAATCTCATTCAAAAAGAAAAACATCAAATATCTTAAGTTTCTTTTTGTATATTATATAGATGATATCATATAGTTTACACATTTTTGTATTACCTCTCCTCACCACTGTAAGTTACTTCCAGTCTTTTATAGTTTATAGAAAATATAATCCTAAATATTTATAATAACCCAGTATGAGGGGGAAGAAGAAGAATATTTCGTTACTACAATTAAAAAATATTATAAAATAAATCAAAATAAGCGTTTTAAATGAAACGGATGGAATCACAAAAGGCAAGTAACTATAAAGCTGCTAAATCAATAAAAAAATAAGGGAATTTTTATTTTTTTAAATAATAACTTATTGTAAACAAGATAAACTATTACATATTTTGAAGAAATCATTCATTAATTTATCCAGTAAGTAATTAAAGAATAATTAGAGTTACAATTAACACAATTAATAAAGCATTTAAAGTTCCAAATTTGTAGTCGTGCAAAGAATTTGCCTGTAGCTCGCAGTATCACCGTCTAACTGTGGCTTAGGGTTATTTATGTAATAAGCTGAATCACCGTCCAACTGTGGCTTAGGGCGACGACAATTTATGTAATAAGCTGGATGGATGTATCAAACCGGGTGTCCTGAAATTGCATGCAAGACAAATCATACACCAATAACCAATACTACAAGTTATCATTTCCAAGTGCATATTTGATGTTTGCAAATGACATTTTTCTGCAACTTAAGTAGGCTCCAGAAAGTGGCTGAAATTTGGGTCTAAACCGGTCATTTAAGATGTTATTATAAATAAACTTCTTAAAATGACGTTTTTATTTAAAAATTTTTAAACTTAAAGATCAAAAAGATGCATTTTAAAAATTGACACAAAACAGGACTAAACTGTTTGTTTAAGATGTTATTTTAAATAAATTTCTTAAAATGATATCGTTTTGATTTAAAAAAATTTAAACTTAAAAATCAAAAAGGTGCATTTTGGAAATTTACACAAAACGTTTGAGTAAATTTCCAAAATTATGTCTTTTTAGTCTTTAAGTTGAAAAAACGATGCCTTCTTAAAGCAGACTATCTAACTGGAACCTGACCCAAAGCTCGATTAACCTAAGTCTGATCCATTGACTTTGGACCGATTTGAGTCAAAACTGAAACCTCTAAATGACTTCATATCTCTCATGCAATCCAAGTTTGACCAAAAATTTTCTAGGATGTTTACTATATTTTTATAATCTAGTGTTTATATTAATATTTTTTATAGTAGTTAGGAAGTATGGCTGCGGACTATGGGACTTTCTCATACCCTGTGTATCGGCGAGACTTTCACTTTAGTGTATGCATAAAAAGGGATCTCTCCTATGTAATTTAAATTGGCTAGACAACTGAAAATGTGATGTAAACGGATTTCCTATGCCTACTATTAGCAGATCTGAAACCCCATGCGAGACAACTTAAAATGTTCTTTGCATCATAAGATAGATATATGGGAAATGAAGGTAAGTGGCAATGGAAAGAAACAGAAGAACAGTACCATGCATCCGCTTGACAAAGAGTTCAAATTCTCTGAAGTTACGTTCTTCCATCAGAGCTGGACCAAGCCTCAGGTAGGTAAAGGTACATAAATGTTTACCGTCTGGATCATTCAAAGGCTTAGCTTTTTCTAATATTTTGTTGTAACCTTCTCTATCATAACAAGGAAGAGCATTCTCACTGGCAACTGGTATACCAGCGTCCCATGCAGCATTTAGCACCTGAAATTGGGAAGATCATATCCAAAACTAGGAAACTCAGGCCAGGATTTATCTGAATCGTACAAATAGACAAAAATTCTTGAATATTATCCCTCTAAAAATCATAACTGAAGCAAAAGAAAAGTGTATTTCAAAAGTTTTGGGTTCACTTCCAGGATTTTGGTGTGAAAGACTATCCTCGAGTCTAAATTTTGGCACCACCATGGAGCACATTCAACTGTGAACATGCCCTCGCATTGCATATCCATGGTTCAAGTCTTTCATACCAAGAAAGCAAAACAATATGTACATATCTGAATGTAACTAACCTGCCACACTAATCCCTCAGGATCTGCCAGAGCCTCAGGGAAATCCACTTTCTGGTCCTCTGTACGCATTTCAAGACATGTGAAGTTGAGGGTAACATCATGCTTCTTCAAGATTGCTGTAATTGGACCATACCCATCACGATTGGAAGGGTTGTAGAACCCAGCAGTCAATTCAGCAGCATGACTGGCTGTCTTGTACCACCAATGAACGCCCGATAGCTGGTTGTCAATGACCAAATTTAAAAAAGAACCAATGAAATAAAAAATCATATAAGAATTTATATAATGATGAGTCACGAATATTCATTTTATTAACTCAAAACTGTTTCTCCTTCAAAGATCAAGACTGACAAAGGCAACTCACCTTGGCACATACATGAGTACCCTCGAAAGCTAGATTTGCAAGATTAAGAACATGATCAGCATGTTTAATCAGAACTCCAGAATACCAATTCAGGAAAAACCTGCCGTACGAGCTATCATATTCCCCTCCATCACGGAAAAAACCAGTCTCATGTGGTCGGGAATTATAGGAACCTGCATTATCTGGGCCTTTGGCCCAAAATGAGTGTCCCCTCACTTCTGCTGCTTTAGTCAGGTTCTTCATCAAATATTTATCATAACACTGAAAGAAAACACTTGCATCATTCCAAAGAACAAGAAAATGGAAGACTGACTATCAGTAAAGAAGGCACCACGGTGACAATCACAGCTTAATTGTTTATTAAGTAGGAATTCACAAATAGTAGGATAATAATTCACAGCTTTGCTGTACAAGATATAGCTACAGTTGCTCCTGTATGGACCAAGCTCCTTACATGTGCTGAAAAGTACCTGGAATTCTCCAATACCAGGATATTCCCAACCATGCTTTGCAGGATATGAAGGATAGCGTAGCTCAGCACATGGACCTAATCCAACTTCGATCTCAAATATAAGTCCATCTTCAAAGAACTCATTAAACTCCACCCTGAAGCTTCTCATGTAGTCAAAGTAAACCTGCACTTAATTCGTCAACAAGATTAGAACCTTAAAATTAAGATTGTATATTTAAAGATCTTGTTAAACTGGTGAACACAAGGGCATATTTTTCTTAAAGGTTTGTAGTTAGCAACCTGCTTTCGACTTGTAATCAGTATGAGTGTAACATAAATGTCCTTTTGGCTATTATTAGCAAGCCAGAATTTTTGTAGAAAATGCAAATCACAAGAGGACAACTTGCATTTTTGACAATAAACATGCCATACATCAAATCATAGAGGTGCAGTACAGTTTAGTAAATATATTCCAAGGCATACCTCAAGAGCAGTTCGACCCCTTAAAACTCGTTCCTTATCTATACCCCAAGTGAGGCATTCAGCATTACGCCTTCCCTGCCGATCTGTGAAATATATGTCAGGATTGGTGCAACCAATCTCTGAAACCCAACGAGGGAGTGGAATATGCACATTATCACCAATATTGCCTCCACATTCATGAAGCGACATAACAACCTGAACTACCATGGGTGTGGCAACACAACAATGACAGAAAATTGTAAGTTATGCCTAAAGAAACACGTTACATTTAGGTTGATGAAAATCCTGATGTCATTCAACTAAAACTTAGAATTCTAGCAAGCAACATCATTTCATGTTTATGTTACAAGTTCAGAGTATGGGACCCATATGGGTGCAGTACAACATATCCATGCTTTGAACTTTGCAGAGACAAGCAGAATTACTCCATCCATAGCAAAACAGTTCAGCTTTGCAGTTAAAATAGCAAAAAAAGCTATTGTAAGGAGACAAATTATAGTGTTTTCCAGACAGAGGATGCTGTAAACAGGTCTGAAAAATGCTAAGCTAACAATTCGCCAATTATCACCAAGCCATTGCAAGCAGACCACCAAGTTCTTTTTCTCAAAGCCATATTCCAAGACAATGAAACATAAATAGTAACAGTTGCAAATGGATGAACAAATGGATACAAGAAACAGAAGTATGGCTCACCTGCAGTTTAAGCTCAAGGTCTCTGACAATCTGGAAAAGTCTTTTGTAGCCACTCCAATGATATACCTGGGGAGCATGATTTTCCACTATTCCCCACCAGCAATCAACCATAACCCCATCCACATTGGCCGCCTTCAAGATCCTTAGATCGTTCACAAGACCTTCAGGATCGACCAATTGGCAGTTCATGTCGATTACCCCAAGCTGAAAATCCTCCACAAAAATCACTAGTCAAGAGCCACAATTATAAACGCTGAAAGCACCACAAAAGGACAATCAACTAAAAGTGACGCAAATAGTCCGAAGTTTGGAAAACACAATCAGATGGATTCTGTAGTTATCAATTTCTGTCTTGTCAGTTTCATAAAACAAAATTTACGACAAAACATGGAACCTAAAAACAAATAAAGTAACAGAAGGAGTAAAAACTCACCGGTAACATCACGTAAACAGGAACATAAGGAGTACCAGAGAAATCTCGTTCTTGAAACTCTGAAGGCGTTTCCGCAACCTACAAGAAACAACTGTAATCAATAAACTATGTCAAATTATCCACAAATTCACTCATTTATTCAACGGTAGAAAATCCTGGAAGCTTCAGAACAAACAAACAAAAAACACAGCAACCTCACTGGAATCACCAACAAGAGGATGATCTTCACTGCTCGCTTTCTTGCCTCCGATAACCGCCAAATTCCGATAGCCTGGATCAGACGACAGGAAGTCACGATTAAAACGGCGAAACTTCCGATCCAAACGACAAGCTACTCTGGTGCGAGGCCATGACAGAGCCACGCTCGCATTCGCATGAGTCGCCACAATGCGAGGCCTCACGCCGGGCAATAGTTCAGTGGACGAAACCGCCATTTCCTGGAGTATCTCAACGGCTGAGCATTGATTGATTCTTAAGCGAAGAGATGAACCTTGTGGACTTCTTCTTCTTGATTATTCTGTGAGAGTGAAAGTAGAGAGTTTCTGAGATTTTCTTGCTAAATACATCTCTTCCAGTTATAATTAGAAAATTCATTTATCTGATTAGGAAATTAGAATTGACCACAAAATTTTGACTATTTAAAATAAATAAATAAATTTAAGTTATAAAAAATTAAAAGGCATTATTTAATTTATTTATTTTTTATCTTTTTAACGATTTTATTTTTTAAAAAATTAAATTCAACATTAATCGATTAAGCTTCGATTTAAATAATTTATAATAATTATATTAAATTATTAATTGAGCATATATTTTAATTAATTATAAGTATAATTATATAATTAATTTTGGTTGACATATCATTAATATTAAATTAAATTTTATATATTATTTCTATTAATTATACCGTATAATTATTTTTATAAATATTATTATTATATTTATTTTATAGTAATATTAAATGTAAATAAATTAAAATAATAACAATAATAATAATTTTAAAAATAAATTAAATCATAAACGTTAACAAACTTTTCACACTAAAATTTATTTTATTAAGTTAACATTTATAATTATATTAAAATTTTTAATCATAAATTAACTTTTTAATTTTTATCTCAAAGTTAAAAGATTTATGTCTATTTATGTGATTTTATTTATTTTAAAACTATAATTATATATTTTAAAAGTTAGTTAATGAAATAAATTATTCCTTGCTAATCGAATTGAAATATTATAATACTTTTAAAATGCTAATAAGTTAATGTCTATAAGGAATAAATATAAGAAAAAAGAATTGACACGACGTGGTCTAATTTATGGGCCCACCTAAACAAAAGATATTCATAGGCCCAATTCGTCTTGGACCCTTAAAGTAACATATTTTAGTTAGAAATTCGATTCTAATAAATGGAATTTATAAATAAAGTCAAATCAGATTTTAGTTATAAATAAGATTTAAAGAAAAGTATTCAAATTTTAAATAATTTTATAAATAAATGTAATTTTAAATATATTATTAATTAAAGAATGCGAAAAGAATTAAAAAAACTTTTTAATTATTTATAATTCAATTGAAATGCAAGTATTTTTAGGAAGAAAATTTTTATTATGATTAATCTTTATATTTTATGCATTGATTATATCCTTTTGAGCAAATTTTTTATAAAATTATTTGATTTTCTCTTATATGCCTATCAACTAATATTAAACACATTATTATCATAATAATAATAATAACACTAAAACATTATCAATTATAATAATGTCTTATAATTGATTAAAATAATTTTATAATTTTTTATAAAAGTTATTGGATTATTTTTTATATATAACCCTTGGTAATAGGGCAATCGGGGATAACAAAACTCAAAGATGCATGGTGATATTATACCACATTAATCGAGAAAAACTCCTACCTTAAATTTGTTGAATATTTTATCGATAAGTCTTAAGAGCGGTGCATTATGTATTTCTAGCCTATATAATAGTAAATTAGTTTATAGAGTATTTCTAGCCTATATAATAGTCAATTAGTTTATAGAATAAATTTTCATAAGAAGGTAAAGATAAACAAAAATTAACTATCATTGAGATTTCAGATATTCTAGCTTAAACATAAGTACTTCTTCTAATTCTATTTTATGGCAATGATTCTAAAGCATGTCTTTTATAAATTTAAATTAATTAATCTTTTCTCATATAGGTTAGACCTCAAATAAGATCTATAGCCAAAAACTTTCTAATATATAAAATCATCGTGAAGAATAACGTGTTGAGCATACTTGTTTTCTTATATAACTATTGTTTACATTATTCAAAAGTTAAGCTTTCAGGTTAGAGAAAAATTAGCAGTAACGGAGCCAGACTTAACTCTAAGGGGAGGCTAGAGGAGAGCCGGAGGCTAACATCTAATAGAAAATTTTTTAAAGAGAGGTCACTTATATTTATAATTTTAAAAATTTTAATTATATAAATAATTAAAAAAAAAAAGTTTGAAAGGGGGGGCCATGGCTCCCCTCTCATATAAAGTAGCTCTGTCCTGAAAATTGGTAGGAACTCATAAAATAGAGATAAATAAAATATGTTTTAATTGTTTTTTTATTATATCATTTTGTTAAAATTTAACAAAATAATATTATTTCAGACTCGATTGACATGATAATTCATAATTTGGACTTTTTAACTTATAACCAAAATAATATTAATTGATATAAATCGAGGACCGAATCCATCCACTAATTAGTTTTTATCATATAATTGAAAAATTAATAATAACAAAAAGTAAATAAATAGTACACTGCAGCAGACTAGCAGTAACTTCTCATTCGTACTAAACCCTCTGTCTCTTATTTTGCTCTCTCCTCTTTCTCTGCTGCTACAACTGTTGTTTGGGGATCTTTAAACAGTACAATTTGTGGGACCCGCGAACAATGCGACGGGGACAGAAATTCCCGGCGGCCTCTAGGGGGTCGGCTGCTGCCGCCATTGCCGCCAGGTCTTAAAATATAAAATTATTTTAAAAATTATCAATTATAAAGCATTATTATAATAAATGTTTTAAAAATAGAACTAAGATTTAAACCGATAAATAAGAGATTAAAAGGTATTGAATAAATTTTAAAATTGATTAAAGAAGATTATTTTTAACTATAAAATAATTTTAAAATATCATTAAATAAAATTTAATTAAATTATTTTGATTTATAAAAACTAATTAGTTTTAAAATTTTAATAAATAATTAATAAATTATCGATTTTAACAATAAAAATTATTAAACTAAATTAACAAATTGGTCATTTCAAGATTTTCACTGTTAAAACAACCGAATAAGTTCGATTTTTAAAATATTGAGCATAATTGAAAATGTTTGAGTATTAGTTAATAATTGATAATATCTAATACTAAAATGTTATTAGTTTAATTAATTATACCAAAATAATATTATTTTACTATCGTTAAACTCTACTAATTACCGAACATTTTCAGACTTTAGGTTTCAACGAAATTTTTATCAAATTATTATTATTATTATTGTTATTGTTGTAACATTATTTTATAATAAATTGAATCGATTCACACCATATTCATTTCATCCCTAGATGACATCGTTCCTACATTCAAAAGATATTTAGAAGAGAGATTGGGCATAATTAGCGATGACGTAAGTTTGGTCCCGACCCAAAGTTAACAAGCTTGACGTATGGCGATAAAATTTCAGGCTGAGCTCAATTTTTTATTTTTAAACTTTAGACTAAGTTTAAACTAGGACTGTCCAATTCAAAGCTTTGAAATTTTATATAAAAATATTATTTTAATTTTTAAAATCTAATCAAACTTTGAATTGTCTAAATTTAATAGAATTCGAGTTCAAGATCAGGCCCAAAGCCTCAGGCCAGAATGTCAGATCCATAGACGTAACTATATGGGATCCAGTGATACACTGGGCTTCTCAAAATTTTAAAAAATTAAATATTATATATATATATACATATGTGATGATGAAGTTATTTGAGAAGTTAGTAAAGTATTGGATCCTTCAAAATTTTAAAAAATTAAATATTTATACTCTATTATTATAAATTTTTGACTCTGTCACTTATCAGACCTGAGCCCGGCCCGCCTTGACGAGCAACAAACAATCTAAAACCCAAAAGAGAGTCCCGAAATTCTGATGCACGCAGATGCATTTGTAACGTTTGTCTCATTCCAATGAGTGCTGTCCCCACACGTTAATACACCATGCCACTGTTTTTACAACCTACTGAGCGTAAAACTACAATGGCTGCGTCAAGTTTCTTTGGTTCGAGGGGGGATCCTCTGTCCCCCCTACCCTGTCCCTACCCAATCCCCTTCTGATCTTAGCCATCCACCCATGTGGGTCCATACGGATGGATGGCTAAGATCAGAAGGAGACTGAGTAGGGACAGGGTAGGGGTACAGAAGATTTGGGCTGCTTTGGTTCTGGGTCCCTTTAGCCTTCACGTGTCACTATGTCAATTATCATCTACGGTGCTGCCACAAGCAACAACAATGTACTTCCAACCATGTCTTGTAAATTCTATTCTTAAAATTTCAAAAAAAAGTTCTTAATCTAAGTCAAATCACTTATCTAAACTACTCTGACGTTGATCCATGATCTTTTGTTTCCAATTTTGACGTATCCTTTATGTCGGTGTGTTTGTTTAATTTTTGTGGGCTCATAAATTTTTATAAAACGGAGTAATGAAAATAAATGCTCTAGTCAAACTCTAAAAGTTTATATTGGAATTAAAATTTTATTAATTTTTTTAAATTAAAAATTAAAAATAATATCATTTTATTTAATTTTTTAATATTTAAATTAGGTCATATTCAATGTTATGAATACCGTACCGGACTCGGTACCGGATTGAGCTCTGGAACGGAACGGTACCGGTATCGGTCGGTACCGGGTACCGTTTCGGGATATTTTTTAAATTTATAAAATAGTCCCTAAACTTTTTAAAAATTGCAATTCTAAATTTTATTCCAAGTCCAAACTTAGTTTTCAATCAGACCAACAATACCAATTTTCAATCAATTTTAATTTCACACATTCGGTAACCACAACGCAAAATCACAAAATTCAATGTTGAACTTCCCACGTTCGGATTTTCCCCAAATCCACCAAATCCACCATCACGGCATCACCCCAAATCAACATGTTCTCAGCCGAAAACAACCAACGATTTTCATTTTTTCCCCAAATCCAGATCCAACAACAACACCAAATCAACAACAACTACGATCACAGAAGCAATCAACAACAAAATTCCATTCAAAATCAAACAAAAAATAAAAAACATACACCCAAAACAATCGGGTCTTCGT
>JANTNU010000009.1:25250237-25262901 GCA_024752395.1 Erythroxylum havanense | reverse complement strand
TTAACCAACCATCATAATTATAATGATAATATCCATTCTCATTCCTCACTATATTCATTCTCATTCCTATTACCATTTTCTCATATAAACCAAGCGTCCCTAAGTATTGGTTAAAAAAAAAGTTGGGGTATTAATGAATAAAGATATGGACTAGTTCAAATTTAACCCAACCCAATCTAATTCAACCCGATTTAAAGTCAACACTTCAAGTATCTATTGATTGAATGATAATTAAATTCGAACTTAAAGGTTGATTTGAAACTCGACTTACAAAACTCGAACAACCTTACTCTCAAACTAAAATCACGTTGTTTAAAGTCAGGTTGAGCTAAATGGACGAGGAGCTACATCCTATCCAGCTCAAGCCAGACCTATTAACATACTTAATTATGAAATTTATAACTACTAAAAATTGACAAAAATTGTGGGGTATTTATAAATAATGATGATAAATTAGTTCAAGCTTGACCTAATTTGATCCAGCTTAACTTGGTATGAAGTAAATATGTCAAATCTGTATTGCCTATTTCTCCGCTATTGCGTCTTTTGTCGTCTTCTGTCTTCTATTACATTTTCTACCGATTGTGATTTATGCATCTTCTGTCGTTTTTTGCCCTCTCCTGCAGTTTCTACCGTCTATGATTTCTAGGTTTGTTTTCATCTACTTATGTGTGTGTTGTAACTTGATACTCGACTGCTGTTATTTGCGTTAAAACATAACAAGTCCATCACCTTCTCTTCTTCAAAATCACATGAGAGAGTACATGTTACATGTTACTTTAGCATAATTAAAAGTAATTCATTAAATTCATCAATATTGTTTTGTTACATGAGAGAGACCCTTCATGTGTTTCTCACTAGATAGTGCTTAGGGATAGCATAACGGCATGATACTTGTCTCATATATGCAACTTGATCACCTAGCTGAGGATATAACTATATCCCTCATTGTGCTTTGACAAATCTTGAATTGAAAAAAGTGAATGAAAAGTTGTTGTATTAAAGTATCTTGCATGTCTTAAGTGAAGATGAGATCATTTATTTACCTTGCCCGAAGATAAAGTAAAAAGGTTACAATTTCATGAATGTCTTGGAGCATCGGTACCAATCTTAAAGCACTTGATATTTTGGTGGTATCATTATTCATGTTTCTAATTAGTCAAGATACTCTTTAAAGGCTATGTTTCTACAATAAAAGGCTTGTTACATTTAAGATCACCACTATTTAGAACATGATAGTAATTCCTGAAGCTATAGTATTGAATTGTTGCTTAAATGGCGAAAGCTTTGGAGGATTTCCTTGAAGCCATTTAATATACTGACATAAATAGAAGTGGTGTATGAGATAAAAAGATTGCGTGTAAGATGAAAAGAAGAAAGCTTGCGGATAGGAAAGAAGATTAAATAATAGGGTGATCCAACATATTAATTTGTCAAATTAGTGAATAGTGAGGGGGAATAAAGAGTTAGGTGAAAAAGGAAAAGGAAGAGAGCTTGTGGAGAGAAAAGAAGAGTAAATAGTAGGGTAATCCAACATATTAATTAGTCGAATCAATGAATAGTGAAGATAGAATAAAGAGTGGCGGCAAAGAAAAGCTTGCGGCAGTAAAGAGAGCCAAAGTAGGGTTGTTGGTTGTTGGCTTGACCATCATGCATATATTATGAATTTGCTTAAATTTATATCTTTATTTTTATGTTATAGAATTAAACTTACACCCTTATTTTTGTTCAATCATTTCCATGCACTTTATGCAATTTAGCATTTAAAATGATTGTCTCATGTTTATTTTGAACCATGTTATCCATTTAATACTTTGTAGAAATTGTTATGATTCATGTCACTTATACATGGTTACATTTAGTGATGGAAGGTTTGAACAATACGAACGATTCCAATAATTATATGGGAATAAAGTTATTGAAATATGTTATTGAAAAATATTTTGTCTTTCTAAAGCAATATTCCCTATATTTAAAAACATGTCGAATTATGATATGAATAAACAAAAATACATCATTATTGTTTGTTGTGTTAAATACAACTACATTAGAATGTATGGACAAAGCGACAAATTAATTGAAAGTTGTGCCAAAAATAAGAACAAATTAGGAAAAATGAATATGCAATTTCTCAAGTGGAATATAATATCTCTCCGACACAACTTCGAGGTATAAGCGAGATAAAATTGCTAGACAAATGTGAAGTGAGTATATTATTTCTAATTGATTGATGTTTCTTTTTTATAAATGATAGTACTATTATGTTTTCAAGAATTATAGCATGATGGATATATTTCATTGATTATAATGACTTAATATAATTTCTAAATTATGTAATTTTATTATATACAATTAATGTGTAATTTTTTAATAATATTTGATTTGCACATAATTTAATTTTAGCTATAATAATAATTAATTAATTTAAAATATAATATATTATATTATAATTATTACACATAAGAGTATAATTACAAAAAATAGAAACAGGATGATAAAGTCAAACATGATTTTTTAAGTTTTTTATTATAAATTTCAACTAAATAGGTTTTTATTTTCGATTTTTATATTACAAATATCAACCAAACAAGTTTTTGTTTTTTAAGAAAAAACATAAACAAAAATCAAGAAACAGAATCTAAAACAAACAAAAAAAAATACAAATAGAACTAAACGACTTCTTAACTTTCAATGCGACATTGTTTGAGTAACTCGAGAAAAATCAAACCCAAATTCAAGCAGCACCTTAAAAAGGTTGGTTCGAGCCTGGCCAACACTGAACCATGTCCGAACCATGTCCTATCTAGTTCGGCCCAACCTATTGAAATAGTTAATTATGAAATTTATAACTATTGAATATTGAGAAAAAATAGATGGGATATTTGCATTCTAAGCTGAACCATTCTCGTCTAACCCTCTGTTTGGTTGAGCTTATACTAGTAAAGTTTTTGTTAATAGAGTTTTTTTTTCCTGTAGATTCTTTATGAGAAGAACTTTTCTAATAAGTCAATTGATTATTTGATAGTCATTTAAAAAGAGTTTCATACAATAGATTATTTGACAATATAAAATAAAAAGCAATTTTAATTTTAACTATATTTTATTTTGTAATAAAAATTATTTATGCATATAAATATTATTTAAAGTATATTAAAGAATATACAAAGCACAATATATTAATTATTATATAATTTTAAATCATATGAAACATAAATGAAAATATATCTAACCAAATATTTTATGTGGATTATAACATAAGTAAAACTATTATAAAAAATAAATATTAAAATATATAAAAAGTCAAATAATATTATATAAATCCTAAAATAAAAGTACATATGAGTTTGTGAGTATTATCGGAATTATGTGTAAAACATAAGGACAAAATGAACTAAAAATAGACTAATTAATTGATTTTAAATATCTGCTTAAAAAATTATTTTTTTAGAAACTCAAAATTTAAGTTTTTAAAAAAGTTATATTTTGGTTTCCAAAAAATCATATCTATTAAAAAAATGCCTTTATATTTTACAACAAAACGTTTATTAAAAAAAAGAATTTTGTGGTGAAAAAAAGAATTTATTAACCTCCCAAAAGTTTATTCAAACAGATACTAAACTTTACAACTTTTATTTTCAAATTTAATGCATATAAACTGTGCCTATTGTTATGTATATTATTGCAAATACGTGAACATTTTGTACCTTATGATATCTGACGGACAACGGATCTCTGTTGTTATCAAAATTTTCATATTTAAATAATTTTTTTAATCACTCACTTACTCACACCGATAATTTTTAAAAAATTTACAATCATTATTTGTGTATATTAAATATGATATGTTATTTTTCTGGAAAATAGTATTAGAGATTGTTATGATATTATCACCGATGATTAAAAAACTCAATCGATTATAATAGTTTAATCATAAAAATTTTAAATTGTCCAATTTTTTAGTTCGATTTATTTTAATAATTTTCGTCATTAAAAGTCAATCAATTTATTAATTAATAAGTCAATTTTAATAAAATATATATTTTATAAACTAAAATAAATTTATTAATATGTATTTAACAATTTCTTGTTAATTCAATTTTAAATTATTCGATAGATAGTCGATCATATTTTAAATTATTTAATTTTTAGTCAATTTTATGACAATTTAATACCGATTGAACCTCCTAAATCATAAACCTCTTGTTTTACTGATTTAATTTCGATTTTTAAAACAATGATTATCACTTTAATGTTAGAGTTATTATTAAGAGAGAATAAGATAATAAATATTCAAATTATTTAAATCATTTATCCCTTTTCTTTTTTGTTGTTCTTTTTTATTTATATAAAATATATGACAAACAGAATTCTCTGACAAATGTTTTTACCTATTTACATCTCAGTAATTTGTCTACAAGTAAAAAAGAGACAGGTTGTACATTAATAACAACCTCGTAAAGTCAAACAATTAATGGGCCAAACTTTTTTAAAATTTTTAAATCAATGTCTGACATTTTAAAACTTATATAAATACGATTAAAATATTATTTTTTAATACAGTCAAGTCACATCATTAAAAAATATTTTAATATGACTTATACAAAATTTGAAACGATAGTCATTAAATTAAAAATTTTCGCTAAATTTAAAAAATTATGAAAAGTTTATGATTTGTTTAAATTTTTTTAGTACTTTTTAGTTAAACAAAGATCTATTTGGCTGTTAATGCTAATATAATTATATGTTTTTATTATAGATAAAAATCAAATATAATATTTTTAATTAATTAAATTTATTTTAATCTCTTCTATTATATTTATCAATAAATTATCAACAAAATTATATTAATTTATTAAAATATATAATTTATAAATTAATACTTATTTTAAATTTATTTAATCATTAAATTTCAAAATTAATATTTTTGAAGATAAATAATAAAATTATTAAATAGAATTAAAGATATACATTTTGATATGATACTGCACTGCTCTTTTAGCTGCAATTAATACTGTATTCATTGGAACAAAACAAAAACAGGTGACAGCAATAAAAATTGGAGATAGTACAGTACTACGGTGTCATGGATTCTTTTCTTATCCTGTGGGGTATTTATTTATTGGTCACAGCCGACAAGGCTATAAGGACCAAAATCATGTATCCCCGTTGAAAATAACAGCTTTTAATTGGACAAAATTTATATGCAATACAACAACTTTCTGATTATGCCGGCACCAATGGATTGGTAAACACATTCACTGCTTGTTGGTCCAATGAATATGGCCTAAGGTGCTTCCGTTGGACTAATTGTATAAATACCATACCGTCAAGTGGTCGGTAGATCTAAAGAGTATTTGCCTAGAGGGTCGAGTCAGTTATGAATACTGTATTGAGTTTGATATTATGTTTCATTCTGATACTGTACGGTATATAGTATTGGTTAATTTCAATGTCCTTTTTAGATAATTTTTTAAAATTATAATATAATTTTTAAATTTTATAAAATTACAAAATAGTTGTACAATATGTTACGTTATACAATTTTCTTACTTTACTTCAATCATGTCTTAAGAAATCGCCCCTTAAGAGGTGTGGCTCGATGGTTGAGAGTGGGGCTTGACTTTGGTTAGGTTCTAGGATCGATTCTATGCTAGCCCTTTTTGTAAGAGCATGGGCCAGTCGGAGTTTTACCTGTAGATGGAGAAGTAGTTGGGCCCTCAATGATGAGATGCGTCCGCTTGGCCAACCTGTGAGGTGGTGCATCAGTTGAGTCCTCAGAGAGGTGTGCCCACTTGGCCTGTCTACAGGGTTTCCTCGAATAAAAAAAAAAATTCTTAAGAAATCATAATAAGATAAATTTAATATAACAAATATTTCTTTATAATATTATGTTCACGTATTTTCTTAAAATAAAAATAATTTTAATTTCACATATTATCTTTAAATATTTTAAAAGCTATTATATATATATGTATAAATATTAAAGTATATATATTATCAAAATATAAAATTAAAAAATATTAAATATGATTGTATTACACTAATATATGTAGTTGTATAATTTATAATAACTTGTATAAATTTAATGACATAAAAATTATTTAATGCATTCTTATTTATATTTGTATTATTTATTAAATAAATTATAGATAGTTTATTTGATATATAAATACTTATTATTTTATATAATATTTTTTTAAGTTTTTTCAATTTAGTAATATTTTTTTTAAATTTATAATTTTGACTATAATTTGATCAATATTATAGTTATTGACTAAAACCAAGTTATCAACTGAAAGAGCCGATACCAACCTTTTTTATATGGTATTCCAAACAATGGTTAGACCTAGGTTTGAGTTTGAATTCAATTCGAAATTCGATTTGATTCAACAATAATTGTCAAACAGAACGATATTTTTTATTTTAATCAATTCAAGTTGTTCAAATAGAGTTGACTTAGCCTTTTTAATTTCGAGTCTTGACTTGAAAATAAATTAAATCGAACCTGATCAATTTACTTTGAATTGACGTCAAATTATCAACCCTAATATTTTGATCAAGGATCCTTGAAGATTTATTACTTATAACAATGCCTTGAACTCCATTAAAAGGGCATAACAATTTCTTTTGAAAATCTCTCAATTTAAGAGATTATAATTCATTTAAAAATTTAAAAAGAATGATTGGTCGAGAATGTGTATATATAAATATTATAAATACTAATTAAATCAAATTTATTACTTAATTTAATCATTAATTGATCAAATAATTTTCTCAAATAACATAATTTAAGAGTTGTAATGTATAATTGATAAATTTAAATTAACTTTTATAAACACCTAAAAAATAAAGATTGCAAGTTCCACCACCTAAATAGCTAATTAATTAATAGTGATAATATATTAACACATCACTAAATATATAAAATAATTAATTTACATATTATTAATTATTACTCAAAATTATTAGATTTTATCATTAAAAATATTGAGTATTTTAAACATTAATTATATAATTTCAAAAAATCTATTTACCGCATTAAGATTTGAGCATGTGAGCTGAATGTCGTTTTCGAGGCCAACAAATGAAAGGAGGACTTGAGCAGTTGGGCGTATGCTTACGTTGTTTGTATGACTTAATTGTTTCGTCCTGTTTCCTCTCTTCTTTTTTCTGTTCTTCAAATAAGTAACTGCTGATTTTATCACATGGTCTGCTTATTAATTGAGAAAAATCCAACAGAAACTTCAATTTCAAGTCTATTGTTGCTTTACCACCACCAATTATTAACAAGAAACCAGAGGTGAACAAAGTCCAATTTCCATAGGAATTGATTTTTTCCACCTACTTAAAGGCTGCTACTTTGCTACGATATATCAAAGTTAAGCTCTACCCATGTAGACTTTGGGTACAAAGGCCATGATTTGATGATTGGATTCTGCTACTTTCCTCTTTTACCACTGCTTTAAGCAATTTAACCATCTGGGTCAAGCTCAAAAAGCATAAATCTTGTGCCCTTTTGTTCCTTGGTGTTTTGCTGATAAGCTGTTTTTGTTTCTCTCTCTGTAATTTGGTGTTCTTCGACAATGACTAGTATCGGCCATAACCAGGCGATTTCAGTGCCAAACAACTTAAGCAAACGGCTTGCAGTTGCTGTGCGGAGTATCCAGTGGAGCTACGCTATATTCTGGTCACTGTCAACTACACAACAAGGGTATTTGCCTTTGTTTTAAGTATATTTTATTCTGTATTGAGTTCTTTCTTTTTTCTTTCTTCTCGAATTTCTTTTTCTGGGTCTGGAGAGATACATTTTTCTGTTTGAAGTTCATGGATGTTTTACTTCCAAAACAGAAACTTTCCCTTTTGGTGAAAACCACCCGTGCCTGTAATGATTTGTTTTTCTTTAGTGGGACTTGATTGATTCTTTTATAACATCATTAAAGACCCCAGGACTTCTACATTTGAGCGTTGGGGGAGTGTTATTGTGAAAAAAATTAACACATTGGGAGTTCTCTTAGACAAAAATGCAAATTTGGCTAGGACTTGTAAAGGAGTTGAGAAACATTTCACTTCCCTATTCTGGTTCCTTTCAATTTATGCTTTGATATGCTTATGTTTGTATAACTTCATGCAATGTGTCTTCTTTAGAGTACTAGAATGGGTTGATGGGTTCTACAATGGAGACATCAAGACTAGGAAAACTGTACAAGCCATGGAACTCAAAGCTGATAAGCGAGGACTAGAGAGGAGTGGGCAGTTGAGAGAACTTTACAAATCTCTACTTCTAGGAGAAACTGAGCAACAGGCTAAGAGACATTCAGTTGTGTTATCTCCAGAGGATCTTTCAGATGCTGAGTGGTATTACCTGGTTTGCATGTCCTTTGTGTTCAATCGTGGTCAAGGGTACTGATCTCTCTTCTCCTAGTTTAGATTTCTTCGTTTCCTTTCGGTGATGTTGTTATTTTCTTTGACAGTGAATCGTTTATCAAATTGTTGTACAGATTACCAGGAAGGGCATTTGAAGATAAGCGAACCATTTGGTTGTGCAATGCTCAATTTGCAGATAGTAAAGTATTCTCTCGCTCTTTACTAGCAAAGGTTGGTTTTTCATTGGCTGTGACTTTTTTCCTTAGGAAATAGTGTAGCAGTAGTTAATCATCCTATGAATTAACTAACTCCTGTGTTTTGTATTTTCTCCCTATACTTGCTTTTCTGCAACTCAACATCAACAATGGCGTCAGAGTGCCTCTATTCAGGTAAAAGAATGGATCTTTGGATATAAACTAAAGTAATGCAAATGATATGTTTTCCGCCCAAGCATTTTCTATGGGTTTGAAGCATATCTACACATTCACTAATTCCAGTCTGATTAAATTCATGCAGCTCAAATTTTAGGTCATTAGATCTAGATTTGTATGGGAAGCTGTTGTTTACGTGTAATATTTTGTCATTATATAAATCTAATAGCCCTTGTGACTCTAATTTACAGACCGTGGTGTGTTTTCCTCATTTTGATGGAGTGATAGAGCTAGGTGTGACTGAACTGGTAATTTCCTCTCCACAACAAGATTGCCAATTTATACCAAGGGATCAGCTTCTCAAAATATTCTTTCTTGTCTCCATTTCTGTTTTGATTTATCTTAAAGGTTGCAGAAGATCCTGGTCTCATCCAACACATTAAAACTTCTTTATTAGAGGTCTCAAAGCCTATATGTTCTGAGAAATCTTCTTCTTCTCCGCTTAATGCGGATGATGATAAAGATCCTGGGTGTGCTGAGGTCAACCATGAAGTTGTAGATACGTTGAACATAGAAAACTTGTATAATCTTAAACAAGATGCCAAATTTGGCTTAGAAGGGGTAGATAAAGTACATGAAGGTATGCATGAAGAATTCAACTTGGAGTCTGCTGACAACTGTTCAAACGGCCGTGAGCATAATCAACAGCCTGAAGACTCCTGCATGCTTGAACTTTTAAACGATGTGGCTTCTCAAGTTCAAAGTTGGCATTTCATGTATGATGAATTTAGCAACGGTGGTCAAGATTCCATCAATTCGAGTGACTGTATCTCAGAAGCTGTTGTCAATGAACAGAATGCTCTTGTTTCTCCCAATAGCAAAATTGCAACCCATATGCAGCCGAAAGAACTTGAAGAAGGCAATCACACAAAGTTGACCTCTCTAGACCTGGATGTTGACGGTGACTTGCACTACAGAAGAATTGTTTCTGTCATTCTTGGAGGCTCTAATCAGTTCATTGAAAATTTGTGCTCACCTCATGGAAATAACAGATCCAGCTTCATTACTTGGAAGAAAGAAGTAGACGTTGGCCATAGGCCACAATTGCGACAAAATATGTTGAAGAAAATTTTGTTTTCAGTTCCTTTGATGCATGGTGGCTCCTCTATGAGGTTCAACCAAGAAAATGGAGAAAAATACTGCCTTAAAATATCTGAAGGAGGTGAAGTATGCAAGAAACATAACTTATTGGATAAGCAAAAAGAGAATGAAAATTTCCAGATCCTCAGATCCATAATTCCTTCTGTTTCCGAGGTAACTGAATGTCTCCATTTTAAGATTTATTAAGATTGCTGAGATAGAGGTATCATGCTTTGCTAGGATACTAAAGCATGATACTTTCTGCGTATGCAGTTGAGGAATTTTATATTATTATCAACACTAAATTCTGATCTAAGCCAAACCTTATCCTAGGATTTTTATTTGTTTACGAGTGTTCAAAACAATCTTAAGCTTTAGGATGATATGCTATAATCAGTTTGCTTTCGAAGTAGTAGCTTATGAGTTGGAATTCTTTCTGATAAGTTCATTCAGCAGGCTTCATGAGATTACTGATTCTAGGTGGCCTCAATATTATAATTCTGGATTGTCTTGTAATTCTGTATACTAATGTGCATGATCATGTATGCTCAGATTGATAAGACGTCAATTCTCAGTGTTACAATTAAATACTTGAAGGAACTTGAGGCAAGAGTTGAAGAATTAGAATCATGCATGGATTCGGTAGATAATGAGGCAAGACCAAGAAGGAATTATGTGGAGATGGTCGAGCAGACATCGGATAACTATGACAACAAGAAGATTGGGAATAACAAGAAATCTTGGATCAACAAGAGGAAGGCCTCGGATATTGATGAAATTGACCCTGATCTCATTGGGATAGTACCTAAAGCTGGCCTGCCCTTAGATGTAAAAGTAAACATGAAGGATGCAGAGGTTTTCATTGACATAAGGTGTCCATACAGGGAATATATTCTGCTTGAATTCATGGACGAAATCAATAAATTTCATGTGGATGTGCTCTCAGTTCAATCTTCAACTCTCGATGGCATTCTGACATTGGCCATAACATCTAAGGTTTGTGTTAGATGGAAATCTGAGGATGTTCTACTTACTCTTATCTATTTGTGTTTATCTTCATGTCACTTTTAGGGAAGCATATGGAAATAATTCTGAGCAGACCAACTTTTAGGGACGGATACTAGCCTTTCTGATAGAACTCATTTGTCCATGGAAGTTATTTCTAAATGCTCTTAACTTATGGTCCCCAGAAGGCTCAACTCTCATGGCACTTCCTTTTTCAGTTTCGAGGAACAGCAATTGCACCTGCAGGGATGATCAAGCAAGCACTTTGGAAGATTGCTGATAAGTGATTAGATTGACAAGCTTGGTTCAGCTAATGACCCTTCAGCGCTTGTAGAATATCTCAAACTAGAGGGGAGTTGGGGTTCCAGGTTTTTCAATAGTGTGAAGTGACTAACATCCTTTGTCAAATTTCAACCTCGGCTCTAGCCAGTTATCTTAACTAGTGACTCTCTAGCTGCTACGAAACGAGTTTCTCTGTAATTTATGTACCATCAACCCATGTTAATTTCTTGAAGTGAATCAAATTTCTTTCTGTCGCTTTACTCTTTTGAGTTGTGCAGTTGCTTGTTTTTCTCTAGATCATAACCTGATGATTCTGATGACATACTAAAAGTTTCAGTCTGTTTATCATATTTGAGTGATTGGCAGTGGTTGGATTTCCTGAACCTGAATTTCTGATGGAGCAGCTGATCTGGGAGGGACATATTGATAATCAGAAAAGAAAGTTCATAGATTCTTGTGGACTTGTTGAGTGTTAGCATTCAGTTACCAATAGGCTAGAGTTTTAGTTCTAGTAGGATTTTTATTCAGTTTCACTGTAGTACTTTAATTCCTGTTTTTTAGCAAATTACTTATAACTGTTCTTATCTGTTGCAACTAGCTTTATCGTTGGATTAGAATTAGAATTCAAATAGGATTATTATATTTTTATTTTCTATTTAAACACTTGCGGTCATTAATAAAAGTACCTCTCTTTCTACAATGTTAGCAATCGAGTTCCTTCTCTTATCTTTCATTCCTTCTTTCTTCTGTTCTGTTTTTTGTTTTGCAAAACAGTAGCCATGTCGGGCTACAATTATCCAACAGTGGCATCAGAGTTTAGTTGGTCATGTAGGACCTGCAAAAAATTTGTGATCTAGTTTTTTTTTTAATCACAAAACCAACGTTCAAAATTTTTAATTACTGCAACTATTTTGATCTAGTCTCAGTAGCTTACATACTTCTGTTTTAAACTTGCTATTGCTACTATTTTGAATCTGTTTTTAAACAATTTTACAGTAGAAACTTTCTCATATTTTCAACTTGTTTGTTGCTGTCTTTTGAACAATTTTTTTAAAACCTCTTTCAAACTTGTTTTAAACACTTTGCAACAGCATATCTACATCTATTTTTAAACCTTTTTTTTAAACTATAATCAAAATGTCCTCCAGTAGCATTGCTTTAAATCCTCTAGAAATCTTTAGTGGTGAACACTATCAAATATGGTCAGTAAAAATGCAATCTTATTTGGAAGTCTTTGATATTTGGGAAGTTGTAACAGAAGATAAGCTAGTGCCTCCTCTACTCAAAGATCCCACTATGGCTCAAATCAAGTTCAACAATGAAGAAAAAGCGAAAAAATCTAAAGCCAAGATGCTCATTCAAAATTCTGTAGGGGACTCTGTTTTCTATAGGATCATGACATGCAAGACAGTAAAGGAAGTTTGGGATAGATTGAAAGAAGAGTATCAAGGAAGTAACAGAACCCGACAAATGCAAGTGCTGAATTTGAAGAGGGATTTTGA
>JANTNU010000009.1:25118328-25128643 GCA_024752395.1 Erythroxylum havanense | reverse complement strand
TTATCACAATTCAACCCCCCTTCTTGTGTATCTTGTTCACATTATTACTCAATATATTAACGTGTGATTTACTTCAGCAACTTCAACACAACTGGCTTCACATCACTCCACGCCATTCACCAACAGTAACAACGTGGCCTCTTCACGCAAGCACTCCATGCAAGGAGTGGGGAGACTACATTATTATGTTGTAGTTTGGAACTTTGCTTTTTATTTTTAATTGAGTCCGTCATGAGTTTATCTAGGCTATATACTTGTAGACTACTTGACATGATGATTTGTGGCTAAAACCTTAATTTCTCTTAGGGATTTGATACTTTTGTTAATACTTTAATTTTGAATTTTGCTGGAATCTATGATTGAAATTTTATATACTTGTTGATTTTTTCTTGAATTTATTTGTTATTTCTTTGGATTATTAAAATTTGCCTTGGTATAAATTCGCTTTTAGAAAAAGGAAATTTTTGTTAGAAGATTGAAGGAAATTTCGTCTAGGATTTTCTTGTGAGTTGGAAGACCTAAGAAACTTAGGAGGTGAAAATTTAAGGTTTGGACTAAAGAAACTCTAGGAAGAACTTAAGTAAGGGATTACTAAGTGACGTCTAGAGTGAATAAATTAATTTATATTTGAAAAAAGAGGATGAATTACTCTTAAAATTCACCTACAAGGTTAGGATATTTCAATTGTGGAGGATAGCTAATTCAATATTAAGGTTGAAAAAAATCACTCCCTAAGAAAAAGTCATTCGTCTTTGCCGTTAAAACTTTTAATTAACAAATTGTTGCAATCTTTTCTTAATTGGTTACTACACAAATTTGTCATATTTATAGTTATTTTGGTAGTATTAAATTGGGTACATTAATTTTAATTTTCAAAAAATTTCACTCAACCCGATTTCAATTTTCATTAGCTAGCGTAGAATTGAACTTTCTCATAATCCCTGTGGACACGACTCGGTTCTTACCGATTTATTATTCACTTCGACAACCGTGCACTTATGGTTCACGAACAAGTTTTTGACGCCGTTGCCGGGAATGAATATTTGAATGTTTGTTTTTATAGCTAGTTTGATATTTATTTGTTAGTTTTCTTTTTATCCCTATAGTAACTTATTTGTTTCTTTTTCTTTTTGCATTTTTGTTTTCCTGTGCAACTTGTTTGACCCAGAGTTGGAAAGAACGGTAAAGTCAATTCATCGACAAAAGAAAATTGATAATCAAACAGAAAAACTTCATAGAATTCAAAGAGAGAGGGATGAAATGACTCAAAGATTAGCTCAGTTAGAGGCCAGACTCGGTGTAGCTAATTCGATCAGAAGAAATGGAAGAGGAGATAATGAAAATGAACAAGAACAATTGCACCAACGTCGTATCAGGGAATATTTTCAGCCTACAGTTGTGGAAAATTATCACGATATCCAAAGACCTAATGTTCATGTTTAGAAATTTCATATTTCACATGAACTCATCAATTTGGTTTAGACAAATCAGTTTGGAGGAGCACCAATGGAGGATCCAAATGATCATCTTACAAGTTTCCAGGAATTATGTGACACTATCAAGATTGAAGGGACAACGCAAGATGAAATTAGGATCACTTTTTTCCCATTTTCTCTTCGGGACAAATCAAAGAATTGGTTTCATTCAATTTCTGCTGATAGAATGCGAACTTGGCAAGAGGTGGCACAACACTACATGATTAAATTTTTTCCACCTGGTAAAGCTGCGAAGTTAAGAGCTAAGATCAGTACATTTAGACAATATGACTTGGAACCATTGCATGAAGCTTGGGAGAGGTACAAATATCTTTTGAGAAAGTGTCCACATCACAGGTTCCAAGAGTGGGTACAAGTGGAAATGTTCTATAACAGTAAATGGCCAGACTCGAATAATTGTGGATGTAGTAGGAGGTGGTACTCTGATGAGAAAAATATCTCAAAAAGTATGTGCATTGCTAGAAGATATGGCTTTGAACAGTTACCAGTATCCCTCTGAGAGAAATACTGGAAAAAGAGGAATTTTAGAAACGGACCAAGTGACTAAGTTATCTGCTCAATTGGCAACCCTATCAAATCAATTTTCAAAATTCATGTCAAAGTAAAAACAAAATGAGCAGCCCAATGATGAGGGGGTGGAACAAGCCCAGTTTGTTCACCAAATGAACTTGAGATTTAAGTCACAACCAATGAGAAATCAATATGGTCAAGGCTATAACTCCAAGGAGCAATATAACCATGGTATTCAAAGGAACATGCCTTACCCACCTGGATATGGACCACCATTGATGGAACAAAAACCTTCCTTGGAAGAAATGATTGACACTTTTGTAACTGAGACAAGGAACCGTTTCCACAAGAACGAGAAGGATATGGATAAGCTAAAGATGCAAGTAACCAGTATGTGGACTTCAGTGAAGGGTTTGGAAGTTCAATTGAGACAACTTGCAAATGTTGTTGGGAAATTGAATTAGATGACATTTCCAAGTAATATTGAAACTAACCCGAGAGAGCAGTGCAAGGCCATCATTCTTCGAAGTGGAAAAGAATTGGAGGATGTGAAACCTAAGGAACAGAACTCCATTAAATCCAACCCAAACGAATGAAAGAATACTTGTGAAGAAGTAAGTGCACTTACATAAGTTGGATAAGGAAGATAACTCGGAGAAGAAACTGGAAGGGGAATTGCAATAAAAAATCATCCCCAAGCTACCATATCCTCAAATATTTCAGCGGAAGAAAATCAATGATCAATTCACAGAATTTCTTGAAATCTTTAAGAAACTTGAGATCAACATTCCCTTGATTGAAGCTATTGAGTAAGTACCGAATTACGCAAAATTTATTAAGGACATTGTTACCAAAAAGAGGAGGTTTGGAGACTATGAGATGTTATTGATGACCTAGGAGTGTAGTGCAGTCTTGCAAAGAAAGTTACCACAAAAATTAAAAGATCCAAGAAGCTTCACAATTCCATGTGAGATTGGCAACACACATTTTGGTAAGGTGTTTTGCGATTTGGGGGCAAGCATAAATCTCATGCCTCTTTCCATCTTCTAAAAGCTGGGATTAAGAGAAGTCAAGTCATCGACAATTTGTCTCCAAATAGCCGACTGTTCTCTCACTTATCCTCGAGGTATTGTAAAAGACATTCCTGTTCATGTTGACAAATTTATTCACCCTGCCGACTTTGTGGTGCTTGATATGGAAGAAGATAAGGAGATCTCAATCATACTTGGGAGACCATTCTTGTCTATTGGAGGCGTAGTGATTGATGTGCAACAAGGGGAATTAACCTTGCATGTAAATGGCAAGAAGGTGAGGTTCAACATATACAGATCACTCAAACATCCAAGTGATACACCAACTTGCAACCGAGTAGATGTCGTATCATCTTGTGTGGTAACATCTTTTCCTTTCCTTATACCTAAAGACCCATTATTGACATGTTTCATGTTTCGAAGGTATGGTTAGAAAAATGCTATGGATGGTGATGATGCTTGTTTTATGAAGGTATTGGATTCTTTTGAATGCTTGAAAAATTTTGATCAAACTGAGCATTTGTGTTGTTTAACTAATGCTAATGTTGTTGGTGATGTGAAAGATGTGTACCTACTGATTGATTTGAAACCTTTGCTTGAAAATTTAAAATATGCATTCTTAAGTGCTAATCAAACTTTTCCTGTCATTATTTCATCTTCATTACCTCCTTTAGGAGAAGAAAAATTGCTTAGGGTCTTAAAGGAGTTAAAAAATGCATTGGGTTGGTCAATTTCAGACATTAAGGGAATTAGTCATTCTATTGTAATGCATAAAATTCTGATGGAGGAGTCATTCACCCTTAGCATTGAACCTCAAAGAAGATTGAACCCAACAATGAAGGAAGTGATTAGGAATGAAATTCAGAAGTAACTTAAGGCGGAAATCATTTACCTAATTTCTGATAGTTCATGGATTAGTCCTACTCAGGTTGTTCCTAAAAGAGGTGGATTCACTGTAGTTAAAGATGATAACAATGAGACTATTTCCACTAGGACAATCACTGAATGGAGGGTTTGCATGGATTATAAGAAGTTGAACAAAGCTACTAGGAAGGACCATCTTCCTTTGCCATTCATAGATCAAATGTTGGATAGATTTGTTGGATATGCTTTTTACTACTTTTTAGCTGGGTACTCGGGATATAACTAAATAGCCATTGCACTTGAAGATAAAGAAAAGACCACATTCATTTATCCTTTTGGCACATTTGCATTTAGGCACATGCCTTTTGATCTTTGCAATGCTCCTGCTACATTCCAAAGTTACATGATGGCTATCTTTTCTGATATGGTTGAAAATTTCATGAAAGTTTTTATGGATGATTTTTCTGTTTTTGGTTATTCTTCTGATAAGTGCTTGCATAATCTATCTCTAGTGTTCAAAAGATGTCAGGATACCAACTTGGCACTCAATTAGGAAAAATGTCATTTTATAATGAGGGAAGGAATTGTGTTGGGTCACAAAGTATCTAATCAAGGCATTGAAGTGGATCGAGCCAAAAGAGTAGCTATTGAAAAACTTCCTCCACCGATAAATGTAAAAGGCATTCGTAGTTTCCTTGAATATGCGGGGTTTTACTGAAGATTCATCAAAGACTTCTCCAAGATCACCAAACCCCTTTGCAATCTCTTCGAAAAGGATGTGAAATTTGAGTTTAACGACAAATGTTTGCAGGGTTTTTAGTTGATCAAGAAAAGTTGATTTCAGCTCCTTTGATGATCACACCTGATTGACAACAATCGTTTGAAATTATGTGTGATGCAAGTGACTTTACAGTGGGAGCAACTTTAGGCTAAAGGTGAGAGAAAGTGTTCAGGGTTATCTACTACTCTAGCCGAACTTTGAATGAAGCCCAGCAAAATTACACTACTACAGGGAAGGAAATGTTGGCAGTTGTTTTTGCTTTGGACAAGTTTCGATCTTATATCATTGGGTCCAAAGTTGTGGTTTTCACAGATCATACAATAATTCGATATTTGTTTGCAAATAAAGATACCAAGTCGCAACTCATTCGATGGGTGTTGTTTTTGCAAGAGTTTGATGTGGAGATCAAAGACAAAAAGGGGCTAGAAAATGCAATTGCTGACCATTTATCTCGATTAGAGCTTGAGGAATCAAGGCCATCAATACCTATTCAAGATGCTTTCACAGATGAGCAGTTATTCAGAGTCAATGAAAAGCTTCGATGGTTTGTCGATGTGGTGAATTATTTAGCTACAGGTTTGATTCCTCTAAATTTAAATCCATCCCAAAAGAAAAGGTTTTTATTTGATACGAAAAGTTATCTATAAGATGAGCCTTTACTATTCAAGAGAGGTCCTGATCAAGTGATTTGAAGATGTATCCTGAAAGATGATGTCTTAAAAATTTTAGAGCATTGTCATTCATCACCATATGGAGGTCACTTTGGCCCAACAAGAATAGCAGTAAAAAGTTCTTCAATCTGGTTTTTATTGGCATACGCTTTATAAGGACAGTTATGCTTTCATTAAGATGTATGACCGATGTCAACAATGGATAATATCTCACGATGTCATAAGCTTCCTTTGACCAACATTTTTTAAGTAGAACTCTTCGATTTGTGGGGTATTGACATCATGGGACCATTCCCCAAATCTTATGGACAATCCTATATCCTTTTGGCAATGGACTACATATCAAAATGGGTTGAATCCATAGCTTCACCAATAAATGACGTCAATGTTGCTCTCATATTTCTTAAGAAAAACATTTTCACAAGATTCGGCACTCCAAGGGCCATTATTAGTGATGAAGGTACCCAGTTTTGCAACAAGCTTCTGGGTAATTTTTTAAACAAATATGGATTTCGACACAAGGTTATTTTACCTTACCACCCATAGTCAAATGGCCAAGCTAAAATATCAAATTGAGAGATCAAGGACATTCTCGAGAAGACGGTGAGCCCCAATCGGAAAGATTGGGCTCTCAAGCTTGATGATGCCCTTTGGGCATATAGGATGGTTTTCAAGACTCCAATTAGCATGTCTCTATATCGTTTGGTTTTTGGAAAAGCTTGTCATCTTTCGGTGGAGCTGGAACATAAGGCTTATTGGGTAGTTCGGAAGTTAAATCTTGATTAGCAAAAATTGATCTCTTCAATTGTGTGAATTGGAAGAATTTCGAAATGAAACGTATGAGAACTCCAAAATCTACAAGCAGAAAACTAAAAAATGACATTACCAACACATCATGAGGAAAGAATTTGCTCCAGGAGAGAAAGTTCTATTTTTTAACTCGAGATTGAAGTTTTTTTCAGGTAAATTGCACTTTAGATGGTCAGGGCCCTTTGTTGTGAAGAATGTTACCTCTTATGGAGCTATTGAAGTTGAGGGATGCGATGGAAGACCTTTCAAAGTGAATGGGAAAAGATTGAAGCATTATTATGGTCAAGAGTTGAGAAACATTGCAAGCATTTCACTCAAGGACCCGTGATCAAATGGCTACTTCGAGCTATCGACGTTAAACTTAGCACCTGTGGGGAGGCACTCCAATCTTATCCTTTCATTTTAGTTCATTGTCGTTTCAATTTTTTTATTGCCTTCATTTGATTATCTCATTTGTGTTTTCTTTATCTGTTTTGTTTTTTTAGGAACGCAAGATTTGAGCTGTGAATTATGATTTTAAGTCACTAAGCCTTCTCTAATATAGGGAATCTTCCTGGTGAGTTATGTTCTCAATGTCATGATCCTTTCGTTGTTGTTGATGTATTTCCACATGGCATTGTTAAGATTTGTGACATAGGTAACAATTGAAGCTTCAAAGTTAACAGCCACCGATTGAAGCCTTTTTATGAAGGTTTCAAGGTGGCTGTGGACATATTGAACTATGAAGAATGATGCGCACACAATGTCAAGCTAACGACTATAAGCGCTTCCATTAGAGATAAATCATATTTTGTTTCTTTTCTCTTTTTTCATTTCGATTTTTCTTGCTTTTTCTAGGTTTTGAATTCTATTTCTGCTTTTCAGATTTGGTGTGAATCTTTCTTATTGTATTTACTTTAACATTAAGGACAATGTTGTGTTTAAGTGGGGGGGGGGGTGGGGGGGGGGGGGTTGGGGAGTGAGATTTTAGTTTGTTCTAGGTTACAATTTTGAATTTTAAGATAGTCTATATTCAGATTTATGCTATATTGTGAGGGAAAAATTGGCCACATCTTTTTGCTCTTGCTTGAACTTGAGAAATTTTTCACGGTAGTTGCAAGTTTTATTAAATAAACCATAAATTTAAAAAAAATATTTAAATTTAAAAAAATTCTTACATCTTAAGTGTGTTTGTAACACCCAATTTTCAACTGAAATATGCACGTGTGTCTATCAGATACACATGTACATACCTGTCAGAAATGACATGTTAACTATCTCACCTTTACTGTACATAACATGACATCATACACTAAACTATCAGTCACACATTTTCTAAACCCAAAATGTTATCACATTAATTAAAATCCATAATTTACATCGTTTCATACAACACAATACCATCCAAGGTTTACAACGTTATCCTATGAGCTTAAACAACTCAGTACACACCAAATATAATAAACATGAAAAGATGGCTAAGTTCTCAATCTCAACTGACCGACCTCTAAACCAAATCTAACTGTAACAGTTGCACAAAATATGCTTCTACGGAGTCTTAAAAGCTAGGTCGTCTCACTCTCGAACCTAAAAAGCAACAGTATAATTTTGATGAGTTTGCGAACTCAGTAGAGTAACCATCCTCGATGATTCACTCATGTCATAAAATGAGATCAATTATAGCATGTAATCATACAACTCAACTCTACTTAACAAGTATCAAATACTATCATAGATAAATCATTTCTCAGATACACAGTTCAATCATATAACAAAATTCACACAACTTTGCAAATCATTCAATGAATTCAAATTACATACAACACAATACCATCCAAGGTTTACAACATTATCCTATGAGCTTAAACAACTCAATACACACCAAATGCAATAAACATGAAAAAATAACTAAGTCCTCAATCTTGGCTAACTGACCTCTGAGCCAAATCTGACTATAACAGTTGCACAAAATATGCTTCTACAGAGTCTTAGAAGCTAGGTTGTCTCACTCTCGAACCTGAAAAGCAACAGTGCAATTTTGATAAGTTTTGTGAACTCAGTAGAGTAAACATCCTCGATGGTTCACTCATGTCATAAAATGAAATCAATTATAGCATTTAAACATACAGCTCAACTCCACTTAACAAGTATCAAATACTATCATAGATAAATCATTTCTTAGATACACAGTTCAATCATATAACAAAATTCACACAACTTTGCAAATCATTCAATGAATTCAAATTATATACGAATGCAACATGTATGAGACTCACATTCATTTTTATTTTGTTGTGACTGTGTATTTTTTACAGTATCCCGAATTATCGGGCTCAGTTAGTAACTCATTGATTACAGCGAGCCATAGGCTCGAACCACATATGTGGGAGCTTAAAGCTCATATCAGTAATAGTATTAGTAGCCATATCAATCACAACTCCTTTATATTACATGCATTGGAATGAAGTGCATTCCACAATTCAATCATCAATTCAATCACTTTCATTTGCATGTAATATAACAGTATATCAATCACAGTTTCAATTACAGTAACAGTCATAATAGCAGTGGTCATCGGACTAGATCCAATATTCAACCTTTCAGTTGAGAATCAGAAAATCATTTAGGCAGACGCATTAACATTCAAGTAGCACTTCCAAATATATAGTTCAATAATGTACTAAACAATATTGTCCAGAATATTGTCCAGAATCTAGTACACAATCAACACAATTGAGTACAATTCAATAAGATCGCAATATAGTTCAATAATGTACTAAACAATATCGTGAGACCATCTTAGGTTACTCACAGTATGCTCCAAATGGCTATTATCTTAATGTCCCGGCTATATCTGGATGTTGTCGTTCAATGTGTTCCTCTATACATACAATACATACACATATCACAATATTGCACAATTTGTATTCATTAATGCATATTTATGTATCCTAACTATGTATAATGCATGTTCATGAGAATTTCGGGTTTCTTATCATTTATTTTGTTACAAAAATCATTCGGATATCCACATTCCATTGATCAACTCAGATTTGTTTAAAAGTACATTTTTGGGTCCATTTTGCACAATTAATTTCATCAAAAAAGCGAAAGAATTTGGTAACACTTTCTTCTAAAAAATTATTCTCCTATGTATTAAGTCTCTATTGATACAAGATCACTCAATTTGGTTCATTATTCTATGATTTATGCTCAAAATACCACAGACTGTGCACATTTAAAATTTTGGTTAATGCATGATTATGCATTCAAGTGGTACAACCCATATCTCTTAATCACCATATCCAAAAATTACAAAATTTATACCAATTTAAAGATAAGAGAATAAGCTACAACTTTGGTGAAGACACCTTAGTCTAATTCAGCCTACATCAATACAATTTATTCAATAACAACAGGATATGATTTCTGTCCCTGGTAGTGCTACTACCTAAGCCAAGACTTACTTTCAAGCTCAATTTCAAGACCCTTAAGGACAGAATTCAAATTCAATTACTCTTAACATTTGTATCCAAATGTCTCTAGTTCAATTTAAAATAAGATTCATTTCATTTGTAAATCTACAGGTCAAAATATAACCAAAATATCGAAGCATGTTTAGAACATTCTAGTTATCAAATTCCAGCACACCTCAGCATTTTCATCCTAACACCACCTTTCGGGATAACTTTGCATGATCTTTATGACAAGAAAAATGGTGTATTTTAGTAACACTTTCTTCTAAAAAATTGTTCCACTATGTTTTCAGTTTGTAATAGCACCAAAATTGTACAATTTGATTCAGTATACTGAAAGTTATATCCAAAAGAGTTCAGACCGTTTTCTAACTGTAACAGAATTCCTAACTCTGATTCCAGCCAGATTTTGTAATGTTTAGAGATAGAATTAACATTTGGCTTCTTCAAAAAAGTTGTAGAAATATGTCTCTAGTTTAATCTGAATCAAGAATCAACTCATTTAGATATACGTAGGTCAAGTTATAATCAAAATACCAAGACATGTTTAGTGAAAATTTTCCAGTTCATAATATTCCAGCACACTTCCACATCAACATCTTATACAATCTTTCCTAATTCACTCATCATAAATTCTCTATCATAACATGCTATGAACACTAATCATTTACTTACTTGATTAGTTCAAATCCTAGCT
>JANTNU010000009.1:25031612-25053220 GCA_024752395.1 Erythroxylum havanense | reverse complement strand
TCATGACTTAAAAGCACTGTTTTGTTCCATTTTAAAGAAGTCGGGTTGGACAAGTAAGATATTTCACTTTTTTTAAAAAAAATTCAAAAATGATGTTATTTTGTATAAGTCGGAGAATTAGGAATGAAAATAAGATAAGTCGGGTGTTTCAACTTTTCAAATGATATGACCAAAAAAAAAAACTTTTCAAATGAAATTTCAATAAATCATTTTTTTGTTATTAGTTAAGTCTTGAGTCAGGTCAGATCTGAGCAGTGCCGGCCAAAATTAATTTGATTTGATTGGATCTCGATGTTAATCAAATAGTATTAATTTAATTTAACTGTTTATTATATAAGGGCAAGACTATGTTCCCTAAATGGCTAAATCTTATATTTTAGTAGGGCTCTTACTTATTATTGTTGTTGTTATTCTAATAATAGGATAATATTATAGTAAAACAAGATGTTTAGATCATCCGTTGGAATATATAAGAAATTGAATGATTATTCATAGGAATAGAATAGATGAAATAAATATTACTTAGTTAGATTTATTTATAAGAAATTATAAAAAGATCAAAATATCTATTATAATCTCTATTATTATTCTTAATAATAATTTTCTTATTATTTATATAAATATAAATATAAATATTTATTATCATTAATAATATTATTATTAATTTTCTTGTTATTATTATAAGATATTAAGAAAATTAATATTAACAAGAAAATCAAATAACTATTATAAAAAATTAAATCCGAATTTCTGAGTATGTGCAATCAAATAACTATTTATTATGAATCCAAACATGCCATTAGTCCCTCAGGCCTCACCTGTACAGCCTGTCTCAGAAAGGAGAGGACCGAGAAGGTAATTAAAACCAGAAATCAGGGGCAAATCCGTAAGAACGTCTTCAGTGGGTCCCCCTGAAACATTGATGGACCCCACTTGAAAACAGATCCTCTTTGACTAAAAGCTCATCGATTGCACAATTCGTTAAAGTCAAGAAAAAGCCAAAAATTAAAATAGAGAGACAAAGGACTAAATACGCAATAAATTTAAAAGCCCCAAAGCAAAATTCCTAGGGTTTTGACTTCAACTGAAATCTGGGAAATTTTTCAGAGAGAGTCTTTGTAGCATTTGACTGTTTCGAATCATTTCGGTGCTGCCTCACTCTCTCTTCACCTCCGTGGGGTGGGTGGGTGGCTAGGAGTGGGATATATCTAATCTGTCCCCGCAAAAATCGGTTCTTTTTAAATTTTAGGGTTTTTTTTGAAGGAATTTGGGTGATGACGAGAGAAACGTAAGAAAAAGATCATGGAAACCTAGAGAGAGAAGGTGGGCAGATAGTGGAGAAGAGACTGTGTGCGTGTTGATGTGAGTGAGCTGTGAGCTTGATTTGAACGTTTGTATCGGAGGGTAAAATTGAGGTTTTGTCGATACTTTGGACGGGGTTTTGGATTTTGTCCACGTATCTTCTCCATTTCTCGCCTTTGATCTTTTTTTACCCCTTTTTTTGGGGGAGCTTTATCAAATTTTCATGCAATCTGGTGGTGGTGGTCCCGGCCGCATAGGGTCGGCAGGGCGGGCAGCTTCTACGTCGGCGGCTGCATCTCCTTCGTCGTCTTCATCCGCCGTGTCGACGCCGCGGTTAGGGTTTGATTCAGCACAGCAACAACAGCAGCAACTAGGGTCTAGGCAGGTAAATGTTTGGGCATCTGGGGTTTTACAAATTTAAGGCCTTGGGAGTTGAATGTAGTAATTAATGCAAGTGATTGGTTGTTTGGTGGTTTTGAACAAAATATAGAACGATCGTGAAATTGTTTTTGGTGTTTGGCTGATGCAAACTAGGCAGGTTTGTAAATGGTGTAAATGGGAAGTGATGCTAGTGTTTTCCTTTTTCTTTTTAACTAGGAGGCCTTGTTTTAATCTGTAATTGGTCATCAACTTTACTTGGCTTCACTCTAGTGATGAGATAGCTTTAATTGTGACAAAGATGTGGGGTCTGCTTGCAAATTTTTCGTTCCTTGCCTGCGGCTGAATTTTCTTTTCCTTTTGGGTGAATGTTGGTTGTGCACGTTTGTTAAATCATGATTGCTTTTGTTTGTTTCGCATGTGCTTGTATTTTTCTAGCTCCAGTTGGCTATCTTATTTTGTTAGCCCAATCTCTGTCTCTCTCTCTCCCTCACCCTCCCTCCCTCTCTCTCGCTGAACAGTGAATTAGGGATATGTAAGTCAGTGTATGATCATGTTAAATATGAACCTAAACAGTTCGGATATCTTCTTTTTAGTTCTTTTGTTTACTTTTCTTTCTTGGAGATTCTGAGTCAAAATCAGAGTTTTCCCAACTCATGAGCAGACTTTTAGTATGTACCTGCTTGATTAAATATCTTATTTGATCTATATTTGTGGTTGGTGAGTTTTCTCCTGTGTACCTGCCAGAGTTTGGAGATTTTGAGGAATTTTTGCCAATCAAATTGTAAAACATAACTCTCTGGTTTAAAACGATTGAACAGTGTGTCTATTTTACAATGTTAGTCTTTTCTTGCAGGCATTGCAACAGCAACGACTACTGAGAAAACCTGAAGGAAATGAAGCTCTTGTGTCTTATCAAACTGGTGCGTTTCAAGGCTTTATGGGTGGAAGCAATTTTGCTTCATCTCCAGGCTCAATGCAAATTGCTCAGCAGTCTAGAAAATTTTTTGATTTGGCTCAACAGCATGGTATCTCCCAGGAGGGGCAGAGTAGAAGTCAGGGTGTGGATCAACACATGTTAAATCCAGTTCAGCAGGCTTATCTGCAATTTTCTGCTTTCCAGGCCGCACAACAGAAGTCAGCTTTGCCCATGCAATCACAGCAACAAGCCAAAATAGGAGTGATGGGGCCATCCACTGGCAAGGATCCAGATGTCCGAATGGGAAATTTGAAAATGCAGGAAGTCATGTCCATGCAGGCAACTAATCAAGGTCAGGCATCATCCTCCAGGACATCTTCTGAACATATCTCTCGAGCAGAAAGACAGATGGAGCAGGGACAGCTGTCCTCAGAACAGAGACATGAACAAATGCCTTTAATTCAGCAAACAGGTGTTGGCCAAACGATACCTGCAAATATTGCAAGGCCAATGCAGGCACCACAGGGTCAGCAAAGTATCCAAAACATGGCCAATAACCAGCTTGCTGCAGCTGCTCAGTTACACATGATGCAAGCCTGGGCACTTGAGCGCAATATTGATCTCTCACAACCTGCAAATGCCAATGTGATGGCACAGCTCATTCCACTCATGCAGAGGATGGCCGCCCAGCAGAAGCTAAATGAAAGCAATGCTGGAGGACAGCCGTCACCTGTCCCTGGTTCAAAGCAGCATGTTACTTCTACACCTGTTGTAAATGAGAATTCTCCACATGCTAATTCATCTAGTGATGTATCTGGGCAATCCAGTTCTGCAAAAGGTAGGCCAATTGCACCACCTCGGCCTTTTGGCTCAACACCAAATGCAGGGATAGCGAGCAACTCTAGTGGCCTTGCAATGCAACAGCCTGGTTCTCAGAACAAAGAGTCTCAAGTGCGTTCTAGGCAGGCAGTTATGCATGGGAATGGAATGCCTCCTATGCACCCTCCTCAGTCATCCTCTAATGTTGCCCAGGTTGTAGATCAGACTTTGCCTGCCCAAAATGCATCCAGTGGTAATGATACTTTGCCAATGCAACATTTTAAACAGGCTAATTGGTCTTCCTTGTACTCTACTGTACCTAATGAAGGATCATTGGTTAACCAATTTCCATCAACAGGTGGGCCAGTTGCACAATCGGCAAAACCAAATATTGGGTTCACCAAACAGCAGTTGCATGTCCTTAAAGCTCAGATACTGGCATTTAGGCGAATAAAGGTTTGTCAGTCTGTAGCTCTCTTGCACTTTTCTGCATCATGATTGCTTGCAATGCTTTCTCCAAGTGCTTTTACCATGCGCTAAAGAAGGTGCTAATGGAATAATTTTGACTTTGTGTTGATTGTTTGACAGAAAGGAGAATGTACTCTTCCTCAAGAACTTCTACAGTCTATTGCTCCTCCACCTCTTGAGTTGCAACTGCGGCAACATTTTAGTTCTGCAGGAGGAAGTAATCAAGAGAGGTCCAGTGGGAACATTACTGAAAGCCAAATGAGGCATTTGGAGCCCAATCAGAAGAACTCACAGAGCATGCCATCCATAAATGGGCAGAGTGCTTCAAAAGAGGAAACTTTTGTTGGAGATGAGAAACCTAATGTTTCAAGAATTCAAATGCTAGGTGAACCAACAGCAGTGAAGGACTCTACAAGCCTGGTTGCTACGGGTAAAAAAGAGCAACAAGGTGCTATATCTTCTATTAAGTCAGACCAGGATGTTGAGCGTGGTTTTGAAAGGACTCCTACAACAAATGATATTGCAACTGATAGAGGAAAGTCTGTTGCACCTCAGTTTCCTATCTCTGATGCATCACAAGCTAAGAAACCTGCACAAGTAGGCTCTACAATTCAGCAGAAAGATTCTGGTTCTGGCAGGAAGTATCACGGCCCTCTATTTGATTTTCCCTTCTTTACTAGGAAACATGATTCTGTTGGGTCAGCAGGTGTAATGAGCACCAACAATAATCTAACATTAGCATATGACGTCAAAGATCTCCTGTTTGAAGAAGGCTTGGAAGTGCTTAGTAAAAAGAAGTCAGAAAATCTGCAGAAAATAAATGGTTTGCTGGCTGTAAATTTAGAGAGGAAAAGGATTCGCCCAGATCTAGTGTTGCGTTTACAAATTGAAGAAAAGAAGCTTAGGCTTTTAGATTTACAAGCTCGTTTAAGAGATGAAGTTGATCAACAGCAACAAGAAATAATGGCAATGCCAGACAGACCTTACCGGAAGTTTGTTAGGCTATGTGAGCGCCAAAGAATGGAGCTTGCTAGACAGGTACAAGCTTCTCAGAAAGCTTTGAGAGACAAGCAACTGAAATCAATCTTTCAGTGGCGTAAGAAACTTCTTGAGGCCCACTGGGCCATCCGTGATGCAAGGACTGCCCGCAACAGAGGAGTTGCCAAATACCATGAGCGAACATCAAGGGAATTTTCAAAAAGGAAGGATGATGATCGAAATAAACGGATGGAGGCTTTGAAGAACAATGATGTTGAAAGGTATCGAGAAATGTTACTTGAGCAGCAGACTAGCATCTCAGGTGATGCTGCTGAGAGATATGCTGTGCTGTCATCATTCTTGACTCAGACGGAAGAATATCTTCACAAGCTGGGAAGTAAGATAACAGCTGCCAAGAATCAACAAGAAGTGGAGGAGGCAGCAAATGCTGCTGCAGCAGCTGCACGACTTCAGGCATGCTTTCCCAACACCCCCCACCCCCAATAGCTTGTCAATTAGTTGTTAAATTGCTTCTTTCTTTAGTCAAAGAATCAAAGGTTAAGAAATTTTATTGGTGATTCAAAAGTTATACTTGTTTTCTTTTGGTATCTCTCATCCTTGGTGTGTTTTTACTTTTGATGTTTCTTATCTTTATTTTATTTTCATTGACCAAAGGGTCTTTCTGAAGAAGAAGTTAGGGCTGCAGCAGCTTGTGCTGGAGAGGAAGTGATGATAAGAAACCGGTTTATGGAAATGAATGCACCTAAGGATAGTGCTTCTGTCAACAAGTAAGTTATTTGTTCGGTAACATGCTTCCTGTCTTCTTTTGCCAACATTTGAGGGTGGATGTGTCAATTTTGTTTGACCATGAAGTGTCATCAATATGGAATTATCTGCATTGTCTTATGTGATGAATGCATATATGTTATAGACAATGAATATTCAATTGTCTATTAAGGATCGACATGCTTTTTCCTGTGCAAAAGTGATATTTGATGGCACTAATGTTATTTTACTTATATTTTTCACTGGTCTCCTCAGGTATTACAGCCTTGCTCATGCTGTGAACGAAAGGGTCATAAGGCAGCCCTCAATGTTGCGAGCAGGAACCTTACGAGACTATCAGCTTGTATATTGCTAACTTTTGGATTATCTGAATTATTTGATTTGCTTCATTTTCATTAATGTTTTATTGAAGTTAGGTTTTGAAACTACTTTTGTCTGTCTTTTTTCTTTTCCTCGCATTCAGGTTGGATTGCAGTGGATGCTGTCTTTGTATAATAATAAGTTGAATGGAATCCTGGCAGATGAAATGGGTCTTGGCAAAACTGTACAGGTGACTTCCTGTTGGTTTTAGTTTTAAAAGCCTCCCTTTGAACCAGCTCAATGGACAAAAATGAAAAATTGTTCCTATGAAGTAGTTCTGTTTAATGTTATTGGTCGTTATTGGACTTTTTTGCATGATATTCAATAACCAATACATAGCGTAAGATTCAAAGTTTTCATTCAAATTCTGTTGATGAGTAAATACTTTAATTTTGGGCAGGTGATGGCTTTGATTGCTTATCTGATGGAGTTCAAAGGAAACTATGGACCACATCTTATAATTGTTCCTAATGCTGTTTTAGTGAATTGGAAGGTTAGTCATCAATTGTGGCATATGATTCTCTTTTTGTGTTTCCATATCTAACAATTTAAAACTGCAGAGTGAGTTCCTTAACTGGCTGCCATCTGTCTCATGCATCTTCTATGTGGGTGGAAAGGATCAAAGATCAAAATTATTTTCTCAAGTAAGAGCAATTCCATTACTTCTTTCATTACTGCATTTCTTGAGAATTTCTAAGCTTTATAAATTTTTCTGTAGGTGGTTTCAGCAATGAAATTTAATGTACTCGTGACAACTTATGAGTTTATCATGTATGATCGCTCAAAACTCTCAAAAGTTGATTGGAAGTACATCATAATTGATGAAGCACAGAGAATGAAGGACAGAGAATCAGTTTTAGCTCGTGATCTTGACAGGTATCGTTGCCAGAGGCGCTTACTTCTTACAGGGACACCATTGCAGGTATGTTCTAATAGAGAGTTGCATTTGTTTCTGACAAAAATAGTTTGCGTGGTTTAGAGCGAACTTTGCTAAATTGTATAACCCATATACTGAGATGCATATTGCTTGTGTAGATTATCTTGATTATGTTAGAGAAAGGCTATTAGTGGGTTGATTATATTCTTTCTACTGAAATTAAGGTAATCAAAAAAGTGTGAATCATGTTCCTCGGAATGGTTTCACTTCCTGCCTGTCCCTTTTAGGGATTTCACATCTGTCGCTTTCCTTCGTTTTGAGATGATAAAAGTCAGGGCCATGACCATAGATCATTGATCAATGTGTATTTGTGACTTGCATGATATATGATCTGTGATACACCTTCATGTCTATCATCCTTAAATCTGTGTTTCAGTTAGTAGGAATAAATTCCACATACAGTTATATCTATAACATCTACCAATGTCTACTGCTGCTGTGATAGTTGATTTTCTCTCTTAGAAGAATATTTGCTAGGTATATTCATTATAGACCAGAATTATATTTTTTACCTGGCCTCTAAAGTCTATAGCTCGAAAGAGAGTGTTTTAATTTAAGTGTTTCTCTTTATTGAATTGGAGTTTGAGATAAGTGATTAGCAGCAAAATCTAAGTTTAACTTGCTATGAATAACTTGGAGGATTTCTATTTTGTTCTTTTCTTCTGCAGAATGATTTGAAGGAACTGTGGTCACTTTTGAATCTACTTCTGCCAGAAGTTTTCGACAATAGGAAAGCATTCCATGATTGGTTCTCTAAACCCTTTCAAAAGGAAGGTTCTACATACGATGGAGAGGATGACTGGCTTGAGACTGAAAAGAAGGTCATTATTATCCATCGACTCCATCAAATCTTGGAGCCTTTTATGCTCAGGCGTCGTGTTGAAGATGTGGAAGGTTCACTTCCCCCCAAGGTAGGCAAATATGAAGTGATGTTGTAGCTATATATTTGTCAGATTTGCAGCGTATTTGATTACACTATCAATATTGGATTGCAGGTTTCAATAGTTTTGAGATGTAGAATGTCCGCCATTCAGAGTGCAGTTTATGACTGGATCAAATCTACTGGCACTCTTCGAGTTGATCCTGAAGATGAGAAGCGCAGGGTTGAAAAAAATCCTACGTATCAGCCTAAGGTGTATAAGACTTTAAATAACAGATGCATGGAGCTTCGAAAAACCTGCAATCATCCTTTGCTTAACTACCCCTATTTTAGTGACTTCTCCAAGGATTTTCTCGTTAGATCTTGTGGAAAACTATGGATCTTGGACAGGATCCTTATAAAACTTCAAAGAACAGGACATCGAGTACTTCTTTTTAGTACCATGACAAAACTCCTTGATATATTGGAAGAATACTTGCAATGGCGGCGCCTTGTGTACAGAAGAATAGATGGCACAACTAGCCTGGAAGATCGAGAATCAGCCATTGTTGATTTCAATAGTCCGAATTCAGACTGTTTTATCTTTTTGCTCAGCATTCGCGCTGCTGGAAGGGGTCTTAATCTTCAATCTGCTGACACTGTTGTCATATATGATCCTGATCCAAATCCAAAGAATGAGGAACAAGCAGTTGCCAGAGCCCACCGAATTGGGCAGACAAGAGAAGTTAAAGTCATTTACATGGAAGCAGTTGTTGATAAGATTCCTAGCCATCAGAAGGAGGACGAAATAAGAAGTGGAGGTACAGTTGATCTAGAAGATGACCTTGCTGGTAAGGATAGATATATAGGATCAATTGAGAGTCTCATAAGAAATAACATTCAACAGTATAAGATTGACATGGCTGATGAAGTCATCAATGCTGGGCGTTTCGACCAAAGAACAACACATGAAGAGAGACGTTTGACTTTAGAGACATTGTTACATGATGAAGAGCGTTATCAAGAAACAGTCCATAATGTTCCATCTCTCCAAGAGGTAAATCGCATGATAGCCCGGAGTGAAGATGAAGTTGAACTGTTTGATCAAATGGATGAGGAACTGGAATGGGCGGAGGATATGACAAGGTACGACCAGGTACCTAGGTGGCTTCGAGCTGGTACAAAGGAAGTGAATTCTACAATTTCTAATTTGTCAAAAAAGCCATCAAAAAATATCTTATTTGCTAGTAATATAGGCATTGAATCCAGTGAAACTGAAAAAAGAAGAGGCAGACCGAAGGGCAAGAAATCTCCAGATTACAAGGAAATTGATGAAGAAAATGGAGAATATTCTGAGGCAAGTTCTGATGAGAGAAATGAATATTCTGCACCTGAAGAAGAGGGAGAAATAAGAGAATTTGAAGATGATGAATCCATTGGTGCAATTGGAGCTCCACCTGCCAACAAATGCCAATCAGATGATGACAGCCCTGTTTGTGATGACGGTTATGAGTATACTCGGACAGCAGAAGCCAACAAAAAGGGTCACATGCCAGAAGAAGCTGGTTCATCAGGGTCATCTTCTGATAGCCGAAGAATGACACAAGCTATGTCTCCTGTTTCTTCTCAGAAATTTGGATCTCTCTCTGCACTAGATGCTAAACCGGGTTCTCATTCTAAGAAACTGGTATGTTTCTTCACCATATCCTTTTATGCAGTTATACAGATTAGCTTTTGCTAGCTATTCACTTCCTATCTGCCTGATCATTTTTCAGCCTGATGAACTAGAAGAGGGGGAAATTGCTCTATCTGGAGATTCTCAAATGGACAATCAACAATCTGGAAGTTGGATTCATGAACGTGATGAAGGTGAAGATGAACAAGTTCTGCAACCTAAGATAAAGCGAAAGCGCAGTATTCGGATTCGACCACGTCATGCTGTCGAAAGGCTTGAGGGGAAATCTGGCAGTGATGCTAAAGTTGGAGATTCAATTGTGTTGCCATATCAAGATGTCCATAAGTATCAGAAACAGAGGAAGGCTGATAATGAAAATAAAACAATTGTAGAACCTGGGCTTTCCAAGCCTGATCAAAGTGATTCAGCAAAAAGTAGGCGGAACTTTCCTTCAAGGAGAATAGCTAACACATCAAAATTGCATGCTTCACCTAAATATAGCAGATTGAATTTGCAGTATAGCTCTGCAGAAGATGCTGCTGAACACTCCAGGGAGAACTGGGATGGGAAAATTACAAATACAAGTGGGATATCAGCTGTGGGAACTAAGATTTCTGATGGCATCCAGAGAAAGGTATGTACCATCTTGATATGTTTTTTTCTCCAGTGTTCAATTCTGCCATAAACATTACTCTTATGTAGCCAAGTTATCAAGCTTTAATCATGTCAAGGCACTAAAGATTGGGTTGTATGAACACTTCTTGCTGCATACATCTTGCATAACTTTACATGAGATGAATTTATCTATGTCCAGTGAAGTTTCTTTATTAGTAGAGTGAACCAAATTGTAATAAATGTAGAATTGCTCTTTTGAACAGTATTCTCACCAAATTTCTGGGGCTCAAAAATCTAAACTTTCATGTATCTATTGAAATAATTTGGATTCTTACTCTGTGAGGCTATTAAACGCATTTTAATATAGTCCATTCAATTAGTTACTAAACTTAAACCTTTGAGAGTCAGCATTAGCTTATTCGTTGTCTACTTGACTCTGAAAATTCTTGTTTCTGCAGTGTAAAACTGTGGTTAGCAGGCTCCAAAGGAGAATAGATAAGGAAGGTCAACCAATAATTCCCCTCCTAACGGATTTGTGGAAGAGGATAGAGAATTTTGGGCAGACGAGTGGTGCTGGAAATAATCTTTTGGACTTGAGGAAGATTGAACAGCGTGTTGACAGATCGGAATATAGTGAGGTGATGGAACTTGTGTTTGACGTGCAATTCATGTTAAAGGGTGCCATGCAGTTTTATGGGTTCTCGCATGAGGTATGATTTTCATTTGACTTGGTACTCCTAAATGATTTATCCGCTTCCTGTATTTGCAAATATTTGAACATAGAACTTTGGTGCCTATTCCAGCCTGTAAGTCATTATCATTACATAGTGCAGGTTAGATCTGAAGCTAGGAAAGTACATGATCTCTTCTTTGATATCTTGAGATCAACATTTCCGGATACAGATTTCCGTGAAGTCAGAAATGCACTCTCTTTTTCTGGCCCAGCTTCTACTTCTGCTCCCGCTTCAACACCAAGACAGGTACCTTTAGGCCAAAAGAGACACAAACCAATGAATGACCTAGGCCACGAGACTAGCACCATTCACAAACCAATGCTCCGAGGATCTATTCCTCCAGGCGAAGATTCAAGGACCCGAGGCCATTTACCACAGAAAGAAATGAAACTTGCGAGTGGAAGTGGCAAGGCCAAGGAACAGCATCAGCAGGATGATTCTCCAGTCCATCCTGGGGAGTTGGTCATCTGCAAGAAGAAGAGAAAGGACAGGGACAAGTCTGTCGTGAAGTCTAGGAATGGATCAAGTTGCCCAGTTTCACCCCCTAGTGTTGGCCGGAACATCATCAGTCCAGCTTCAAGTTCAACCCCTAAGGAAGGGAGGCTGACTCTACAGAACATCCATCAACAGGGTTGGGGAAACCAACCTCAAGGTGGCGGCAGTGGTGATGGGTGGGCGAAACCTGTAAAGAAGTTGAGAACGGACACTAAGCGGAGGCCTAGTCATTTGTAACTTCTTAAGATCGTATAGTGTATACTTTAGGGTAAAAAATGTTTGTAATCATTGCACCCAATTAGGTCCATACTGTTAATAGTGTAGAATATTTTTTTCTCAATTGTATACTGCACCGTGATTTGAAATCCAATAGTCCAATTAAATATCGTTATCTGTTCCTTGCAGTTAAATACTGCCCACCAATCAGTGTTAGGTTCTGCCCGACCATAAGCTGCTTTGATCTTATATTATTAATGTCCCAAAACTGGATTTCACTTCTCTTTGAATTTGCAGCATTTCTTGATCATATCTCTTACCGCATCTGCATGAACTTAACCATCTCTTATGGAGCTAGAACTTACAAATGTCACAAGTCTGCTTTATAAGTGTTTATGTTCATCTCCCCATCATCTTCCTCTGGTCTCTTTTCATGTGTAGATGTAGGATTGTTATAAAGTACACGACAGATGACTTTCAACCAAAAGCAGGAACCGTGAAATTAACTAAAGATTGAAGCGTGAAGCAATGATACTTTTGTTTACTAAAGAAAGAAACAGAGAGACAGGATAAGGGGAAATATTTTCTTTCTCCCCTGATACAAATAAAGCAGCAGACACATTTTGTACATGTATAACACAACATTTGAAAGGCTACTCAGGCCACTAGGGATCTGCTTGGCCTGCCATTTCCTCATCCTGAGACTCGTACTCATCCTCGCTCACTTCTTCATCACTTGATTCTTCTTCCGGGGCAGCTCCAATGTCCTCCGGTTTTGCATATTTCTCGGAGTACTCTAGTCAACATGAAAAATCTTGTTATGAACATGTGGACAAAATTTCAAACACAATGACTAGTTCCGTGTCCCTATCTTCATTATACACGTTGATCGAGTTCTGTACAACAGTCACAGTTATATCTCCCAAACGAACTCGTATCAATGTCGATACAAATCAATCGGACAGATGGGAGTGGACGATCAATTCATACACAGGAAAACAAAAGAATGGCATTCTGTAGAATCCTCATCAAATGATAGCTGCATACAAATGCTTAAACAGCAGAACAGAGATTCTATCTTCCATTTTATCTTCTGCTTGCTAATATGATAAACAGAGAAAATTAATGTCTTGCCATGAATCCATTTCATAACAATGCAATTTGTTTGTTACCAAATCCATGGGATGTCGGTGCCCACAATTGTGAAATTGATTGTGAATGGAGCACAATAAACAGAAATGGCAAGGGAAATCATTCAACATCCTCCTTCGCACCAGATTCATGACACCTCATTAAGGTGTTATCCCATGAATTTAAGAAAGAAGCTCAATCTAACTCTCAATTTTGCATTTCAAATTATACCCAGATATGAAGAAATATGTGAAGTCTTACAGCTACAATTCTTTAAATGAGAGAATAATGATTATCAGCAAGCGGTGATTATCAAAATTAAACATCTATAACAAAGAAAATTTTTAGTTCTCAAATTTGATTAATCAACTTTCTGCTAATTGATCACTGATTGAGCTATTCAAGAAATCACAGTCTGACAAAGAAAGTAAGATTTAGATACTAAACAATGGCATTCACTGGGGAAGTTTTTAAACACAACTAAAATGGCTGCCGAAGAAACTGGAACACAACAAAAGAATCACTACCTTTAACTCTTTGCTCATACGCGGATCGATCGCGCATCATCAGAGCTGCAGCCTCTCCATTCAATGGGTCTGATGGGTTTGGATACAAAAGAAGCTGTGGTAGAAATACTTCAAACACATTCACCAAATCTGGAGAACAATGTAGGTCAATCTTTGAGGCTTATAGATTGTGAATTATTCCAAATCTGTATTCTAAGTAGCTTCCATGTTGATCTGGAAAAGCTTAAGGGAAGTCCTTACCAAACATAGGGCTCCAAGTTTGATTGATAACATCTAAACATACTGAGCCAGACCTGAAAGCAAAAGATTGTGAAAATCATCCACATAAATCATAAACTTTAGCTATGTATTCTACAAAATATAGTTTTCTGGTAAAATTTTGACTACTCACATCTCATCAACATTTGGGTGATAGATCTTATTAACAAAGCCTATTGAGGGAGATTTATATGGATAAGAATCGGGTAACTCGACCCTTATCCTCCACACCCCTCCATGATAAGGACCTGTCATAGTTCATCGCAAAGAAGCAATCGGTAAAAATCCAAAACAAAAAAAAAGGTCCTTAACTCGCTGGACACAAATTAACTTCATTTCCAAAATGTTCTAAGCAAGTTTCAGCAGAAAGTTTAGAAGACAAAAAGGGCCAATCTGTTTAGATGGCTAAAAAAGGTCACGAAAATTGCAGATTGCATGAATCAAAAACCCCCCTTTATGCAAAACCATCACTGATACGTAACAAATAAAACCATTTGAAGAAAACAAAAACTAAGGAATAACAAAGACCCAAAAAAAGGATATGCCTTGATTAGCTAAGGGATCCAAAGAAAAGACACAAAAATAAAGAACTGAGACTTGAAGAAGAAAGAAAGAAAAAAGTTGAGTATCATGAAGAATTACTGTCGCTTGGTCCATGGAAGTGAACATAGAACTCTTGCATGCCATCATTCATCATCTCAACCTTGTAATCACTCATCATCCTACAAATATTTTGAACCCAAAAACAAATATACACACAAAACAACAGTTAACAATCAAAACCAAAGAGTACTAAACAGAAAACGAAAGAACAAACAAAAAAAAAGATCAAAACTTGGGAAGAGGGTATTAGAGAATTAACAATTTCATCAAATCCATCTCTCTGCGTTTGCTTGGGGACGACATGGCTGACTGACTGACTGACCCCTTTCCTCTGTCTGCTCTTCTTTCTCCTTTTCTTTCTTCTCCTTATCCTCTTCACTTGCCCACAGACAAAAGAGAGAGACTTTGATATAGAGAAAAAAACTAACTAGAGAAACAAAGAAAGCGGCTATGGACAGGCACAGACACCACGAGTAGAACCAACAAACAAGTAGTCGGATAAAATGTCTCAAAAGATGAGCTTAAGGGTCAGGGATGGATTTTTATTTTTTAACTTCTTCTTTATTTATTTATGAAATATTTTTTTAATTTTTTTAATTCACTGTCTTAATTTTTAAAATTATTAATCTTTTAAAGATGTAATTAATAAATAAACATTATCTTAATACTTAATTGACATATTATATCATCAAATGTAATTTTTAAATTGAATTGTTAAGATTTTTTAAATTAATTATTTAATTATTTTTATAGATATGGGTTCCTCTCATAATTATTATTAGAATTTTAATTACTTGTAAAATATATGCTTCAAATAAAATATTTAATAAAACAAAAATTTAAAGATAAATGATAATTATTATCATCGTTAACATCCAATTGAAATTTCGCTAAGACGCAGAGTTTAGAAAAATCCAATAGAATGTAATTCTACCCTTATCTAATAAAAATACTATTTCTGATAAATCCACGTGCAATGCATAATAGTGATACTAAAAAATTATAAATTGATTTGCATACAATTTTAAAAAACATTACCTTATATTTAAATTATAAATTCAATACTTAAAAAACCATTGAAAATTTCTAAAAACATAATCTTAGTTGATTGTATTTATAAACAAATCATGACAATTTAAATAGTAAATTCTATTATATTTTTAATATTAAATAGCCTTTTTTGTCACAACAAATTAATTTTTTAAGGTATTATTAAAATTTTGAATCTTTGTAATTACTTAAAAATATTTACTTTAAATAAATGATTTAATAAGTTAAAATTAAAAAACTATAAATTTTATTTAAATTATAAAATAAAAACTATAGATTTTTTAGAGGTCAATAAACACTTTTCTCCACCACAAAAGTCTTTTTTAAGAAAATGAGTGTTTAATTATAAATAAAAACACTTATTTAATAAATATGACTTTTTTGGTAGCCAAATTATATCTTTTTAAGAAGCTTAAATTTGAAACTTAAAAAAATACTTTTTCAGATAAATTTTTCAGATCAATTAATGAACCTATTTTTTAGTCCATTTTGTCTTTATGGTAAACTCATTTTTACATTTATTTTAAGATTTATATAATATTATTTGACTTTTTTATATGTTTTAATAATTATTTTTATACTAGTTTTACTTATGTTATAATCCATACAAAAGATATGATTAGATATATTTTTATTTATGGTTCATATGATTTAAAATTATATAATCATTAATATATTATGTTTTGCATGTTGTTTAATATATTTTAAATAATATTTATACACATAAATAATTTTTATCATAAAATAAAATATAGTTAAAATTAAAAATATTTTTTATTTTTATGTTGTCAAACAATTGATTGTATGAATCTATTTAAAAAAAGTTCTTTTTAAATGACAACCAAATAATCAACTAATGTATTAGAAAATTTCTTTTAAAAAAAGATCTTAAAAAAACTACTAACAAAGCTCAACTAGTATAAATGATTATTACTATTATTATCCATAATTAAACAATAAAAAAAATCCTGCCACGTGTTTATATATGTTTAACTTTTTATTTATATTTATATAATAACAAGACATGCCTTGTACACTTCTAAGATTCCTCACTTACAGAAATTAGCAAGTATTGTCATGATTCCTACGTTGAATGGACCCTACTCTACCTATTTTTAAAATATTTAACACCCATTTGCTCTTTCGGTGATCTCTTTTTAATATTAAAAAAAGATATATTCCTGTTTTATAGTTTAATTTTTAAAAACATACCTGATTTTAAAATTTTATTTTAATTATTTGAAAAAACTTATTTTAGATTTTGGTTAAAAATAATAACATTCATGTTAACTAATCAAAAATTACTAATATTTAAAAATATTTTATTCAATTCTAACATTTTTTCACTTATCATCATTATCATCATTATCACTCAGTCTAAAATTTTACAATGAAGTAGGGTCTGAAAAGGTTTGATAATACGCAGCCTTACCGTTATCTAACGAATCAGTGCTGAGTGGAGATTCTATCCGATGAGAATCCATTTCAAACCCCTACTCCTGTTTCGAAAAGTTGGAAAGAGAAGTCCGCGTTTAATGTTCATATTATGTGTATTTAACCGACATTGAATGGAATGATTATTTGAAAAATTAAAAACTAATACAATTTTTTTAATTATAAGAAAATTCTATATCTTTATATGTATATATATATATGTAAATTTGTGTGCGATTGAGAGAGAGGGTTGAAATCAAATCTACACCGTCCAATATGGAGATAGAGGCGCACGTCAACGATTCCAACAACAAATGGAGATCCAAATTTAATGGGCGGCCAACAAGAAGAAAGCAAGTTGATGGATTTTGACAATACCTAAAGCGCGTGGGGTATATACGTTAAAAGCTTACATGGAATATATTATATATCATATACGTAGTTTCAGTGCATGCATTCACTCTTATAAAGATTGGACCTTAGTGGTCTCATTAGTGGAAGTTGGAATCTTGATTTGAAGTTTCTTGGACTTTGTAGATTTTGTGTTTATTTTCAATTGTTGTTCGTTGGATTAGATCAAAATCAAATAGTTTTAATTAAAATTCGTGATTTATAAGTTGTTGTATTTATCAAAATTATATTGAAATTCTATTTTTTTGTTTTTTAATTAGTCTAAATATTTTCTTTGTAACATTTATTTTTTAGTTATTTTATTTATCTATTTTGTTTTTTAATTACTTTTCATATTATTTACTTATTTAATGACTTATTTTTATTTTCATTTTCGTACTCTCAACTTTTGGTTCCCATTACTATTTATTATTATTATTATTCTTTTATTGAGTTTATTATTAGTAATAGTTTTATCATCTTCGTCATCGTCAGCATCATAATCATTATCATCATTATTATTATTATTATTATTATTATTATTTTATTTACTTATTTATTCTTTTAACCTGTATCACTATTTTTCTGTTACATCTACATGTGAATTTACCGAAAACAGTCTCTCTATTATATAGGAATAAGGCTGCATACTATCAGACCTTTTCAAATCTTACTTTATTGCAGGATTTCAGATTTGTGTGATAATGATGATGAAGTTAATTGTTTATGTATATGATTATTATTTTTCTATTAACCTATTTTTAAAATTTTTTCTTTACAAATTTATCAAAAACAGTCTCTCTATTAAGTATAAATAAGATTATGTACTTTTAAATTTTCTCAAACTGTGCATCTTAGTCAAATTTCTATTGAAATGTTATTGTCGTAAAATAACAATTACAAGTCTCGTGTTATATATACAAAAAGATTATATATTTTAATAATGTTGACAACAACAACAACGATTAGTAAGAATCCCGCTGATATGTTGAGGTTTGGGTGAATAATGTTGAAATACTAATTAATGAAACTACCATTTCTTTTTTACTTTCCTCTAAATGTTAGCTTTGGTCCCTTTTGGTGGGAAATATACCACAGAAGTAAGTAGAGGATGACTTTACTTGAACCCTATAAGGTATAGCATAGAATATAAAAAGAGTGGCGTGAAAGAGTTACTTATCTTCGCCCAATAAACATTGGAAAAGCGACAAACACTTCACATGGAAGGATGGTAAGCCAAAGAATTCACACAAACCCTAAAGTTTATAAATATTTCTTAATCAGAAGTACAGAATAGCTTCCTCTTCTTCTTTTTTAATTGATGAATCAGTATATAGTATTGATTTAACTCAAACTTCACAAGCAATTAGCGATAGCAATTAGGTCCGACGGATCAAACTTCAGGCCCGATTTTTATGAAATATAAGGCATCGTATTGGGATCGAGCTTAGGTTGCTCAAGATTGACCCAACTCTCGTAAGCAAAATAATGTCGTTTTTATTTTTTAATTTAAAAAAAGTTAGAGCCTGCCGATAGAACCCAACCTAACTTATTATCATCACGTGATTTAAAGATATCTTTCTCATTAAGTTAATGATTTCACAATAGATTAATTCAAATTTCACAAAAAAATTTAGGTTAAATTTATTACTTCTCTTTATAATTTGATATATAATAAATATTTTATTAACTTTTAAAAATTATCACTAACTTCAAAAAATTTAATCTCCAATTCGTCAAATCTAATTTAATTGTTGGTTTCGATTTTAGATATAAGTTAAATGATATGACTAATTCCAATTCACCAAATTTGCAATCTAAAATTTGGCCGCGATTTAAATTTGACAATTCTTAATTTTTAAAATTTTGAGATATTTGTTTGAGTGAATAATTCATTAAATGACTTAATTAATATTTTAAATAATAATAATTATAAGGGTATAGTTTTTTTTTTAATTTAAAGAAAGTATTGAAATCCTATAAATTCGTCAAATAGTTCATATGATTAGTCAACCTTTTCCTAACAGTTTAGGTTGTAAATCACTAATTTAATAATTTAGGGGGACTTCTTCATCTACACTTAACACACTTACGTACGGTACTTAAGCAACAATTCAATAATTAACTAGACAACTAACAATACGTACACGAGTCTAAGACTTAACTGGCCTTCAAATTCAAAAATCATCTCAACGACCAAACTGAAAAAGCTTCCGATCTGTCCTCCTCACTTAAACCCAGACATAGCAAATGGGTTCTGACCCGCCCCGCCCATGGATCAATACTTTTCAGCAAAATGACATTATTTTTGTTGAAAATAATTTTATTTTTATATTTTTAATTAAAAAATAGTTCAGGAATAGTCTAATTAGGTTCAATTCGAGCCTATTATCTTATACCGGAACTGTTTTTGGGTCAGGGTCAAGCTCTGATAATAACGGACTGATCAAACTGTTTAAATAAGGATGATAGTAAATTAGCCCTGGCTTGATATCTTTTCTTAAATTGATGTAATGTGATAAACAAAAATATTTATTTGATAGGTTAATTACTTTATATCTATAATCTGGGTTTGATCTAAACTAATTAGAAATTAATTGATTAGGTCTATCTTGATTACATTTTCATTCAATTTGAATTTGAAGTCAACTTGAAACTTAGTCTGAGCGATATGATCCCTTTTTAAAATGACCTTGATTTGATTTGTAAATTTAAAAAAACTATAGTTCATAAAAAAATTATTTTAAGACAATCAAGCAAGTTCAAACTATACCTAAATCATATGAATTAAAATAACAAGCTTCGAACTACCTATTTGAGGGGTCTAATTCATTTCGATTCGGTCCAACCTGACTTACTAACATCTTTTCTCATGCTTACAATGTATCTTTTCTTATCGTATCAAATACATGAGTCGTAATAAAAAATTTTGGCATATGGATAAAAGATCTCACTTAGAGAGATCTTTCTAGTTCTCTTAAATCTTTTAACCATTTTCTTTTGAATATTTTGTTTTATAATTAACCTCATTTTTTGATTACATAGTACTTTTCTCTTAATTTTAGCCCTCTAATTACTTTCTTGTAATGATTGGTTTAATCTATTATTATACTTATTTTTAGTTTGATTGATTTATTTATTTACTTATTTTATCTTTTATTATTAACCGTTACCATATTCTATATGTTTTGTATTATGTATTGCATTACATAGTTTTATATTTTGATTTATACATACTTATTTATATTTTGTACTATCATTATTTTGCATTACATGTGGGTCTATTAGAAATAATCTCTTTGTCTGATATACTTAATTATTCTCTATCTTTTGTCTTCTTTCTTCTATTTTTTAGTGACGAAAAGATAGCTATGAATAGTTAAAATATGATTTCTTATTTAAAGGAGATTGAAACTCGATTTATAATTTTGAGAGATTTTGTTCTAAACCTCAATTTTAGTTTTTTTGCTCTTCTTTTTTATAATTAATTAATATCGAGTGATCTAAGAAATATGTCCGTATAATTATTTTATTTTTATTTATGAGTTCAATGATTTAATTAAAAATAATTAATACAAGTAACAAATAAATTATTTATGTATTTACAGATTTTATATTATAAGAAATAAAAAATAAATTAAACAGTTTAAATTATTTAATTTAGCATTTAATCTTTTTTTATTAAACTTATTGCTATTATTCAATTAGCATAAAATGTTATCATACCCAATTAATTAATAATAATTTTTAATTTAAATACTAAGCTTCAATCAATTAATTTAATAAGTTTAAGATTTACTATAACCATTTCAAAGTAAATGCTTGAGTTGTAAGAATTTATTATTTTCATACCAATCTTTAGAGTTGTACATTCTTTTGCTTAAATCAGATTTAAGTAAAATTTAATTTCTTACTTTTATACTCGATAAATTTATTTTAAAAACATCAATGTAGTTTAAAAAAATTAGAAAAATCCTAATAATTTTAAAATTATCAAAAAATTCCTAATATTCAGTTTTTTAAAAATAACTCAACACTTCGGACAAAAAATAACAATAAAATACAAACATTAGATATAAAATAAGCAAATACTACTTATATGATAATTCAAGACAGCTCTTAAATTTAATTGAAATAACTAAATTTGATATAAATAAGTAATTTATTATAATTATTTTTAGTTATTAATTTAATCAAATATCTTCAAGTCAAGTTTAAAAATCAAGTTAGATATATTTAATTATTCTATGTTTGATATTTATACTACGTTTGTTTCATCATTATTTTTTAATTGAAATCTAAGAAAAAGAATTTTCTAAAATGCCAAAAACTAGAAAGAATTTTTTTGAAGAATTTTAAAGAACAAAGAGATTTTTTTTATTTTCTTAAAACATAACAATTAAATCCTACTTTTAAATTTAAATTGAACTAATTAAACTCATTATAAACTAATAATTTATTATACTAACCTTAAATTATTAATCTAAATTAATTTTCATTGATTCAATTGGAGTTTAAAAGTTAAATTTGATTATTAAAATTTAATTAATCTGTCAGATTCGAATTTCACGACATGGTCCAACCTGAAGTAATTCAATCAACCAATAACAAATAATCTTTGTTCAATTTAAAACACGCTCAGGCTCGAGTTTGGGCCGCACAAAAGAATGCCTC
>JANTNU010000009.1:24912677-24944565 GCA_024752395.1 Erythroxylum havanense | reverse complement strand
CCGGGAAAAGTCATGAATGCATGTACCTATATGTGTATGTGCAAAAGACTCATGGCCTCCAAAATTAGAGGTCAAAATGATGCTCAGTCAATATTATGCGGTGATATCCTATCCCGCCTCAGTTTACCAATATGACCTTCCCATCGGTGACGGGATGTTACAGTTAATATGGGTCGTTACAGATCTAAATAATGTTTATAATATCTCTAACACGAATCATCCGAAATTAACAAATTAGTAGCAACTTCATTTCTATTACAGTCATCTTCATCCCTTGAATAATAGCTTAATATAAAAAATTAAAACAAATGATTTGAAGTATGCTTGAAGTAAATGAAGTTTTGTAACTTATATACTTTCTTTTTATAGTTTAACATAAACATAATTATCATACTAAAGCATTTTAAGAAATTTTTATGACTTGTTTAAATTGTTAATAACACCATTGATTCAATATTCAATTAAAAGTTCACTATAATTAAGTTAAGCCGTAATATGCTATTCTAAAGAAATTAAGTTATGCAATAGTGGTTTACATCACAACAATTACTTATGTGTTCATCTAATATCTCTTTACATATATATTGCTATATACATCCCTTTACTTATGCTTGAGACTATGTATTGCTATATATGCCTTACATTTATTTCTTTTCAACTTTAAGCCTTATTATCTGTTTTCATATCTAAAATCCAACAACAATTATCAATGCTCCAACAAGTTTTTCGAGGATGAAATTTTATTAAAACCAGTAATAATCTTGCTCTGAAGATGATTAACAAATTTTCCTATCTTTCACAACATGAAGATAACGCAAGGAACCAATCTCTCCAACTACATTCATACCATATATAGCTTATTGAAAGAAATAAAAATTTTGTTAATGGTTAAATTCATTCACAACCAATTTTAACTACCAGTGGTTTCCTTCTATAGTTTTTGCTCTAATGGAAATCTATTTGGGAACAAACTCTTTTAGTCAATGTCATAACCCAAATAACGTAGACACCCTACAATCCATATTAATATCACACAGATAATGCATCTTCAACATAATTTATACCACTCAGATAACTCAAACACCCTTTAATCATATCAATTAGTAATTAACACGTCCCGACCGGTTTAGATAATTTTTCACTCCAACTTCAAACAAATTGATGCAAACACATTTAAACAAGTTGACCTAATTGCTTGACTATCACAGAAGGGAACAAGCAGGTTGTTAGAACTCTTCATCAAACAGAAAGACTCGCACAGATATAAGGAAGAGACAGGAAGCAGATAAATTCCAAAAAAAAATTAAGTTGATCGGAAGAGATGAGAACCAAACTAAAATAAAATAGCGGCAAAGTTAGGTTTACAAGAAACATACTTAATTCGTGTAACTGGTAGATGAATGTTGGAGAAGATCGTGAAGAGCGAGAGAGACAAGCTTAAAGACGAGAGCAAGGAGGGCAAGAGCAAGGGAGTCGAGAGCGTGAAGCGTAAAGACGAGAGCGAGAGAGACAAAGATATTTTGGTTCTCAATGTTGTAAAGTTTATTCCGACATACCCATAATAGGTAAAGACAAGGATATGTCTTCTTTAGCTATTCCTCAAAGTCCAAGAATAATTAAACCTGAGAATAACTATTCTAACTCTCCTTTTCTAACCAAACACAAGAATAAGTAATTTTCAGAATATACTAAGAATAAAATACTTATTTCATTGAACCAAACATGTTGTGAGTGATTTCTTCAGGGCTTTGGTACCTTAGGAAGGAAACAAATGCAAGTTTTATTGATGCTACTACAGGAGATTCGTCCTTCAAAAACATTCCTGATAAAAGCACAAATTTCATTCTGCACTATATTTCAGTGTTTTTGAAAGAAAATTGCATAGAGTCCGTCGGGTCCAAGGGCCTTTACACTTCCCAAACTAAAAACTGCTTGATTTATTTCATCTTCCATAATTGGTGTTTGTAGCATCTGAAGTTGCACTGCTTTCAAAGAAGGAAGTAATCGACATTGTTGTTAGACTCGTCCGTGAACAAAGTTGAAAAGTAGTTTCGCGCCATAGCTTTCAGTTCAGGCGCATCCGTTATCTATAAATGAGTACTAAGATTTTAATGTAACAGTACACCATGTTAACAATGGTTGTCTTTAACTGATGATTTGTGCTTAGTACCTCTTAAAATTGGTTAAAATTTGCATTGAAATGTTATTGATAATGCAATACTTCATTTTTCTCGCTGAAATATAGGATTTGAAAAAGTTCAATAGTATACAATTCTGACCTTACATAATAAAAAAATTATTTTCGATTGATTAATATAAATTAATAATAATACAAAATATAAATAAATACGCATGATTAACCATATAAAAACATGTAATACAATGTTTCTAAAAAAGAAAAGGATGTTTACACGCAATATCAATATTATACTTGAACAAATCGAATGATGGTTATACGATGATTCAACTTAATTCTTAAATTCAAATAAAATTAATTAAACTTTATTCAAATTAATAATTTATTATAATTATTTAAAATCATTAATTTAACTTAAATTTAATTGGTTCGAATCAAGTTTTAAAAACAAACTTGTGTTATCGTATCTTTGATTTGTACAAGTTTGACGTTCATATTACGTATTTTTTTCATTATTTAAAAAATCTTTAAAATAAAAATATTAAAGATTAAAAATTAATAAAATTCAAATTTTAGTTTTTAAAAAGTTTCTTTTAGCATAAAAGGTTAAATATATCTTACCCAAAATAAAATATAAGAAAAGTAAATAATCATTCTAAAAAATTATAAGGATGATAATGAGTTAGATCGGGTCGAGTTCGCCCTAGGCCTGAACCCAATCTAACAACTTTTGTTTAGGCCTAGGTCTTGCCCGAGGTCCTATTGACTCTGGTTAGTCGAGCCGAAACTTGACTCGACTTAACCTAACCTAATTTTTTATTTAAAAAATAAAAATAAAAAATAAAGAATGACATTATTTTTGTTATAATTATCAAGCTTTGAGCTATATTGGACTTGGGCAATGTTCAAAACCCAACTGAGATCTAGTCAATCTAAACTTGGCCTGTTTACCTCTATCAAATTGATCCGAGCCCAAATAATATCCTTAAAAAATTTGAAGCTGAAATACAAATGATGCAAACACACAGGATGATCGAGTGTAATAATTAGCCCGTGTCGATTGGTTACGTTGAAATACAAGCATCCGCTAGCCCTGAAGCTAGTGGACTAGGCAGACAAAGTATAAAGGAAAACACCAAGTACAAGAATACAAGAAGGTTGTTGCTTTGCCTTCAATCTTCCTTCTTTGCCTTTTACTTCCTGGAGGTGAGTTTCTCTTCTTGACGCCTCTTTCTTCGATGACCCATTTAATTTTTTTGTTTGTTTATGATGTAACTTATCATCAAATTTTGTAGCTTTTAATAGATTGTTCTCGCCCCTCCTCGGCCTTGCATGTTAGGTTTTAGGCAGTAGGCTATTGCAATTGAATTGTGTTTTGTTTACTTGACTTTGTTTCTGTTACAAGTTGCATTTTCTGTTCTTTTGATGGAATTGGTTGTGTTGTAGATATCCCGAACTGCGTTTGTTTTGTGGTTCTCAATTTGATTGCTTTAACTCGTCTATTGATTTCTGTAACTTTGCTTGCTACTTATCTGGTTATCTGAGGACTACATAATAAGCCTAAATGCATCATTTGTAGCTTTGTGTGTATGGTGCTTTGGTACCAATTTGTGCGTGCTGTAATTTTGATAGTTTGATTAATCATCTTGGCAATTCTTTGTTTCTATCTGGGATTTTTCTTTTACTGTAATGAGCTCAATCGATTGGGTTTTCTCGTTTCTTGCTACTAAATGGTCAATATTTGTGGTACGTATTCAAGGCCGGTCCTGACGTTTTATAGGCCTTGGACAAATAAAAAAAGTTCCTATTTTACCTTTTTTCTTTGTTTATGATAATCAAGAGTAGGCTCTTATAAAGAACAAAAGAGTTAAAATTGGGACCTTTTTGTTGCTCTTTATGAAGATCAAGACTTTCATAAAGAACAAAATAAAATAAAATGGGACCTTTTTTGTTGCCTATTTTATTCTTCATGAAGCTGGGCCCTGGGTAAGTGCCCTGTCTGCCCTTGCCCAGGGCCGGGTCTGTACATATTATGCGATGAACATAGTTCACTAGTTTTTCAAGAATTCAATTAGTTGCAACATATTCCCAGACTGGCAAGTTTGTTCTTTTGATTTATATCTCTCTTTTTCTTTCAATTTGGCTGATGAGTGCTAATATCTTACTCATTAAGTGTCAGATTTTGGGATAAGTTATACAATTGGTAAGTGGTAACTATGTGTTTCTTTTGACCATCCTTTCGTGACAGATACCAGGAAACCATTCATCATCATCGGTGGCATTACTTTGATAAAAGAACTTATATTGGCGGGAATGGGAGGTTGCTGTTGTTCTTCCAGGAAACCCCATCTTCGTGGAACACCTGTGTTCTATTATGTTTGTGATTCCTCATTTTCCCTGTATACATATGCTGGATCTTTCCTTGTTATTACTATTTTGTATTTTATGTATAGCAGCTATATCTGGTTTAGTAAAATGATGGATATTTGATTTGGAACCGGAGCATTTGATACAGTCACTTGCTTGGTGATTTTCAAGATACAATATTTCAAGATTTCTAACCGGGCGTTGGTGGTTTTAACTCATCTTGTGAAAGAAAAAGAATCATAAAGAAAAATGAGGAATCTATTTATTCATGATTAAATCTCTGGTGAATTTTGATGGCTGACAAGTACTTTCTTTGCAGTGTCCATCGGCTTTGGAAGAGCATGGGCCCTTAACATCTCGCAGTGGGGCTGTTTCTGCATTTACTGCAGGTCTTCTAGTTGAATTAAATCTTAATACAGAATCTCCTGATACTTTCCGGTCGCCTCCTGCACCTTTGCCCTATGACCTAGTTCCAAGATGTCCACAATCAACTGATTCCGAAACTGTTCATGATACGATTAGTTGCAGTAGTTTTGAAACTTTAGCAACAGAAGATCTCGCAGAATCAGACTTGAAAACTCACACTAGTTCCTTGCTTGTCTCCCCAAGGAAGTCTGAAACATCAAAGCCAAATGACTCTGTGATGTCAGCAACAGAAGAAGAGGATGCTTGTCCCATTTGTCTTGAAGGTGAAGTAGTACTGATAAGTTTGAGGACTTAGATTCATGTTTAGTGCCAAACTTAAACTCTTGCTGCTTCATTCTGCAGAATATGATACTGAGAATCCCAAACTCATTACGAAATGTGACCATCAATTTCACCTTTCATGCCTTTTGGAATGGATGGAAAGGAGTGAAACCTGCCCTATGTGCGATCAGGTATGGCTAAAAACTGGCTGTTGTGCCCCACAAGCAATGTGAGTTTATCTTCCTATTAACTGCGGGATAGTTGACATGGCTTGCTTTCTTCAATAATTATCTTATTATAAGCCACTATGTGGCTGATTCTCCTAAGAATTGGAAGAATAATGGGGGAAGAGACCTTGTAACAAATATTTATCCTTCCTGTGACTTTCTTGATTAGAGTGGTATTTACTGACTTGAAGAGTTGATGCTAAATCTGTGAAGCTTTTGCTTTATGGTTATTTTTTGAACAAATCAGCGTTTCTATACAGCATTTTCCTTCATCTTCATCCTCTTACTCTCCTTGTTTATCTCTTAACTTCTGTTCTGTTTATCTTTTCTTACAGGAAACGTTGTTTGACCATACTTCAATTGATACATCTTGAATTGAGTTTCCAAGATGGGAAGTTACTTGCTGTTTCAATTAAAAGGTTGAAGTTAGAAGGCTGGAGATGGATGCTACTTGTTTATTTGACAACTGGTCAGCAGACTGCATCCTTTTCGGTTTGGTTTTTGTTTGGTTTTGGGATCGAAGATGTCATAGTTTTGCTTGTAACTCCTGTAAAGGTCCAAAGTAAAGGAAGGAGTGACGTGATATGCCCATACCACGGTTGCTAGGATTCAAAAGGATCGTTTTGCCAGCTAGTCACGTTGCAAGAATTGGCTTTTGTTTATGCAAAAAATAAAAAGATGGTGGCAAGCGGGAATTCCGTCTTCCATCTTTAGGTAATGAACTGGAGTTTTCCTTCTTGCACATATTGTCTTCGGCTTACTTTTTTTATTATTCGTGAACTATGTTGATGATCATGTGGACAAAGCATCTGAAACTCAGAGAAGATGTGTAACGATCAATGACAATTTACACACTTTCTCATATGATTTGCATGCTCTTGGAATTTTATCTATTTAAGTTTGTAATTCTTTCTGTTTAGTGTGGATGTGGTTACTATCATCTAATTGCTTCAGTTTGTGATCTCGCCTCTTGCACTCTGGAAATCAGTGAAAAGACAAATTAGTGATCTTTGATACAAGTTTAGTAATTTGTGATCTTTGAATTTCCAGATGCAGGAGTTGGTGACGAAATTTTTTTATTTTTTATTTTGAAAAAAGGATCAAAGTTTCAAAAACTCAAACTGTGGATTCGTGTTATGAACTCATTTTGTGAAAAGAAAAAGAATCATAAAGAATAAATGAGGAACCTATTTCACAGTATTGTGTCACCCGAATTCAATAACTTCACCATCTCTGCATGCCCCAACTTCAACTGACAAGGTGAACTTATCCTTTCTTGGTAAGACCTTGTGTTCAACACTCACAAGAGCAAAACTCTTTATCAGTCACCAGAAGTAGACGTACGCAAGACTTTTCACAAAATATTACACAGACGTTTTTACCGTGTCCCATAAATGCTCGTCAGGCTTTTTATAAACCTTGACTCTGTAAATCAGGGCAGGATTTGGCATATCCCAGTTGCAATCCGAGTTTGGACCCTGATGAATTACGTACTCACTAGCTGTTCTGTTCCTAATGATGTCATAAAAAGCTGAAGACAAATAATGGACAAAAGGGTTTTGGCAAGTGTTGCGACTTGAAGCTGCTCGAGTGTTGAAGGCATAGCCTCTGGGATCAGAAGCTCGGTACCAATGGAGGAATGTCCTCGACGGTATTTCAGTGTCTCGAGGCTTCAGTATTTCCTGGAAGATTTGAACGGCATAGCCCCATGATACAGATACTGTCCATTTGCTTCTGTCGTAGCAAATGGATTGTTGGATTAGAGCAGCAGAGTCGAGTCTGATTGGGTCTGATAGCTTCTGAAGAGCAGTGATTCTGTTCAGTTCAGGAAATATGGGATCAATGATATCCAAATGATGCATTGAGACCAAAGATGCCACAGGATGTGCTGTGAGAAGCCCGAACACGTTTTCATACACATCAAACTGATAAGAATATAAAAAGGAATCGATAATATCTCGTCAGGATCATAACAGGAAACAGAAGAGTATCGTGTAAAGTACAAGATGAGGGACGAAACAACGAACCTGGTGAAATCCAGGTTCTTTGGTAAAGAGGAACACCGAGCTCAGACATGCAAGCGCGAATCCGATCATCAGAACCGTATAAAGCTGGATATCTCTTGATGCACCGATCCTGCATCTTGGCAAGTGCTTGAGCTAATGGGTAACTAATGGCAAAACCAGCACCTCCATAGGCCATTTGATAAGAAAATATAAGAAAATCGTATGTTCTGCAAGTGACTCTCTGATACACTTCCTATATAATAATACTGACTATGATCATACTTGGAGAGAACCCTGAGCAGGTTATCTGGTACAAAGAACGTATCATCATCTCCCATCACAAACCACCTTACGCCCTTCGTGCTTTGTAGCTTCAACATCTCTGAAACTATCCTCGTTAAACGTATCACAGACCTGCACCTTTTGGGTTGCGGTACTCGAACTCCGACATGTTAACGTGGGATATTCTCACCGGCGGCAAGAGATGGTCGTCTGTTTCCTTCTTCACTGGCTTGTCCAACCACACTACCCCACGCATCTTCTCTGGTTTCCACCATAGCTTGACGTAGTTTTTCCTGTACGTGGTGCCATAGCTCAGATGTGGAAGCAATCCCAAAAACAATGTGATTAAGCTTTGTAGTTTCAGGGATTGGAACGGATGGTGTGAGTGAGTGATTTGACGTGGAAATAGCAAGCGATTGCTGAAGAATGATGGTCTGGTTAGGAGGGAAATTGGATTGAAACAATGGTACAGGGTATTAGTAATAGAGATAACGAATAGAGACGAAGAAGAGCCAGACCAGTGTCAACCTAGTAAGCGACCAGGTGACCACAGACCATAGAATGCGGAAACCTCGTAGTGTTAGTTCCATAACATGAAGAGTTATCTATGTCGCTCAAGTTTGGTTTCATGTTAGCTCACAAGTGAGAGAGAAAGTCAAAGCCTGGTATCAGAATGAAGAATATCAGTTTCTGTTTCGTATTTTAGCAGATTCTTAGAGATTCTAGTGAGGTTTTGTTGCTAAAATGGGGCAATGCCAAACAAATAGAAATATAGAAAAAACAATAATAGATTTGATCCCGCACATCTATAATTACTACATCCTTGTCTCTGGTTTTGGAAAGTCAACCCTATCTAAACTAGTTTTCAACATTGTAATTTTTAATTAATGCAAATAATGAAGAAGATGGGCTAAGCGTTGAAGCACCGTACTTCCACACCTGGAAGCAATGTTATAAAAATCGGAACGGTAAGTGGACCGAAGAAACAACTGATTCAAGAATATTGGAATTCAACCGTGATCGAACCGGTAATTAATAAATATATAAATTTTTATTTTATATATTATAATATATAAGATAATTTTATACACACTATTTAATTATTTATCCAATTACCGAAATACTTGTACGTATGCTTCTCTCTCCTCTTGCATAAAACAAACGGGACAAAGAGTACATCTTGCTTTTCTGTTTGGCCCCGGAGAGAATGAGATAAAGAAAGTATTTTTCTTGCTATTTCTGTGATAAAGATGTGATTTCGATCATTTTTTGTAGATCTGGTTGTTGTTTGTGTAGATAAATGTATAAGTTGTGCTTTTTGGTGATAAAGTTGATTTCTTTGTGTTTTGTTATTTGTTGTTTGCATGTTTTCTTTGTTTGATATTCACAATAACTAGTATTTTTTGAGCCAGATCTAGTCTAGTATCTAGAGTACAGATATTTCTTTTGATTCAAGAAGAGAACAGCTATTTCAAGTTGCTGCTTAGAAGGCGACAAAGATATGTTTTGGTACAAAGTTGTTTCTGATCCATATGGTCTTTAGCTAATCCTTGATTTTGTTTTGAGTATCTGAAGTAGAGTTCCCAGCTCTTTTTGGTTTCAAAGCACAGCTGGAAAAGAGAACTATACCAATATTTTATTAAATATGACTAGGCAAATAGTGTGCCAACTTGGGGGTTGTCTACACCGTCTTCTTTGCTACCGCCGCTAAGAGAAATGCCAGAGACTCCCATGTCCATGTATGTACCTTACCTTATCTCTCTTTTCATTAAGTTAGTTTTTCCAAACGCCTAGTGGTCATCGATTCACGGGATAAACAACGACATTTACTCCTATTTTTGGGTATGTTTCTTAATTAAGCAGTCTCTTTTATTGTGATGTTTCCTAAGTTTTGTGTTTTTTGATGATTTTGTTCTTTATGCATTTTTTTAATATTAGCTTCTGTGTGTGAGTTAAGGTTGGATGCTTTCATTTTGATCTCTTCTGTATTTGATAGTGTTGTGTTTATGCAACATTGAATTTTTATGCTTCTTGATCTTATGGTTTCATTTTTAGAGATCTTCTCTTGTTCTTTCACTTCAACATATCCCATTTGTCTTCTATGTCGCCATGGCTCTAGTAAGGCTTAGATCGGTACAATCTTATGAATGGTTATTTATTCACATTACAATTGGTTTTATTCTACTTGTTACAATGAAATATTGCAGTTTTTTTTAAAGATAAATTGATGCATATAGTTGAATGTTCGATGATTTGGTGATTTTATATTAAAAAAAACTCTTCACATTTGTATCTTCTTGAAAAATTTTCTTTTTGTTAAAGTTTAAATTTTTGCTTCTTAGGTTAGGTTTTTTAGGTTATTATTAGTATTTTGTATTTGTATCTTTATTATTTGTATTAAAATTTTCATATTATTATTATTATTTGTGATTTTTTTACGGTATTTATTTTGTTAACTTGCATCATTATTTTCCTGTCAACATCTGCATGTGGGTTTACCAGAAAACAGCCTCTCTACTATGTAAGGGTAAGACTGCGTACTATCAGACCTCCCCAGACCCTGCTTCAATACGAGACTTCAGACTGGATGTGATGATGATCTAACTGTAAACTTAACTTAAACTTTCAAACTTTAAAATAAACATGTTTTTTTTAAATTCACCAACACAACACAAAATAAGATAATAAAACTCACTAGTCACATTTCATCAAAAATATTTAAAAAAAAGATCACTAATTATAATATTCATTCAAGTTGAAATCATCAAAATCAAGGCACTTTAAATAGACTAGTCAGACTTTTCTTTCACCGGTTCAGTCGTTTTTACCGGTCCGATCGGAAAATGAACGAACCAATTATTCAAAAAAAATATGGGTTAAACTGGACCGTTTCATTGACTATTATATCCAAAAGTTATTACAAATTACTTAAAGAGGTAGAGATAAAAATAAAGATAGAAATATAAATTTGACTTAATTATACAAATTTTAAAAAGTTAGTCATTAAATTAAAAATGTCATTAAATTATAAATTAAAAATAATCAATATTAAATTAAAATTTTCAAAAAAATTAAATACTTTTAAATTCTTTGTCTCTAATTATATTACATTAATTACTTTTGTATAGACCTGATATTTATGTCCCTTTTTATATCAATATTTAGTATATAATGTTATTATCACTTGTAAATTGTGCTTAATTTAATTCAATTTAATATAAAATTAATAAATCAAATTTAAATTAATTATTTTTATCTAAGTTTAAATTTTAAGAGATTAATATAAATAATTTTATTTTAATTTAGTATGTTAAAAATATAGTTTCAATTTTTAAAATTTAAAAAATTAAAATTAAAATAACAAAAATTATATTTCCTTAAATTAGAAATTAAATCGATATCATTTTTATAGACCCAAATTCCATATTAAGTACGTTGGTTTTGCATTTGAGGAAAAACTCCTATTGTGATCCTATCGAACCCACGTTCAAGCTCGTTTTTACTGGCATTTTAGCGATTTCTTAAGTTCTTCAGTTGGTCCTTCGTAGTGCAAATTCAAGAGGATCTTGAGATGTTTTAAATCAAGCTTATTTGTCATTGAAAAGTTGTATTGAGAGGGCTTTCGATATTTTTAAGACTCGATAGAAGATATTAGAGAAAATAATGATGTTGACTTTTTTTGCTTTATCTAAATTCTTATGAAAATATTAAAAAATAAGAATATCTAATCACATAATATTCATGTACTTATGTAAATCATTTTACACATAAACAACTAATAATAAATGGTTATCAATCCTCTTTAAATACAACATGTTATCCGCTGATTAAATAAGCTATATTAATTTGCTATTAGCAAACTACAAATAGAATCAGCAAATATCTAATACAATTCGTTGATTGTCAAACAAGACCATAACTAATTTATAATTGGTGAAAAGGTTCATTTTAAAGATAATTATAATAAATTATTAAATTGGGCATAGCCTGAAGTTTGAAATTTTTAATGAGAGTTAAATACAAAAAATTATAAAATTTTGCTCAATTTTATAGTTATAGATCGAACTTTAAAAAATAACACTTAAATACTCAAATTTTTAATTTTTTCAATTCTAACTCAACGTTAGTATTTTCGTTAAGTTTACTGACGTGACTTGCCACGTGTTTTAGAAATTCTAAACACTTATACACGTCAGACTAAATTAACAAAACCAATGAATATTAACAAAACAATGTCATTTAACAACATAACTAGAACTACGTCATTTTTTTGAATGAAATTGCTAAATCAAAGAGAAGTCGTTGTGATGCAAGAACAAATTGAGCTTCGTGCATTCCGATGTGAGAATGAACTGAGGAGCTTAGTGCAATGCGAAAGCGAATGGAGTAGCTTGGTGTGACATGGGAACGAAGGGATATGCAAGACCGAAGGGTTGCCTCTTTGATTTAAGGATTTCATTCCTAAAAATGACGTAGTTTTAGGTATGTTATTAAACAACGTAGTTTTGTTAATCTTCATTAGTCATATTAATTTAGTCTGACATGTATAAGTATTTGGTGTTTCTAGAACATGCACGTGACAAGTCACGTTAGCAAACTTAATAAAATACTGACGTTAGATTAAAATAAAAAATATAAATATAAATATAATTTCTATTTCTTAAAGTTCAAATTATAGTTAAAAAATTAAATCAAATTTGAGATTTTTTAATATCCAACTTTTGAAACATTTTTTTACATGAAAAGGAAAGAAAAACCGATACAAATTACATTACTAGTTGTGGGAAACAAATCCCCAACATATCCTCTAAGAGGATTGAGAGGCACCTGATAGGTGTATTTTCTAAAGAAGTGATCCCTAACTCAAACTGTTCTACAAAATTGGCAAGCCAATCAGTACATCGGTTACCCTCCCTGTAAATGTGTCGAGGTAGAACTATCCAGTTCTAAGTAAATAGCTCATTGATACCTAGGACGAGGGGATCAAAGGACATTGAGCGTGTAGATAAGGATGATCAAATATTAATCACTGCTAGCAAATCTACTTCTAATTCAATCTGGCGATATCCCAGATTTCATGTAAGCTTGAGCCCAGATGGTACTCTCCAGTGTTTAGTAGAGATAGCGGAACACCGTCCAATATTCTACACAAATCCTCCAAGCCAAGCTCCTGAACTATCACGTAGAAGGCCACCTACTATAGCCAGAGAGGACGATCTATTGCATGCTCCATCAGTATTGAATATTAACCTGCATGGAGGAGGTTTGCACCAGCGTATAACCTGTTGTCCATATATTCATCTTCCTTCTTCTTCCTTTGTTTAAAAGTGGACACTGAAGATATCGGTAGTGAAAGTCATTTAGACGACAACATCAACTAACACAGCAGGATTCATTTTCATGAACGGAAAAGGAAACTGAGAGATTTCCAGAATAAGCTCTGAGATCCTACAACAAGACATAATGAAAGTATGGACAATGAATTGAGTAGGCTTTGTCTCTTTTCGTGGCACTATATTCTTATCTTAGATTGTGTTAAGTCTCCTCAAACACCATTTACCATAGGGAGATATGAGTTGCAGCAACAAAAAAGCTACAAACTGCAAATTCTTTTGAACATGAAGTTTGCCTTTAACCATTCGGGATTTTGTTTATTTTCTCTTTTATAAACCTTCTGCAAGTGTGCATAGAATATTTAGACATTCCTTCTTACACTAACTGCAAATCTTATTCAAGCATGTTAAATTTGAGTAGTTTACTATTATATCCTCGATGGTATTTCAATGTCTCGAGGCTTCAGGATATCCTGAAAGATTTGAACTGCATAGGCCCAAGATACAGATACCATCCGTTTATTGATTCTGTCGTAGCAAATGAATTGTTGGATAAGCGCAGCAATCTAGTCTAATTGGGTCTGATAGCTTCTAAAGAGTAGTGATTCTGTTCAGTTCAGGAAAGATAGGATCAGTGATACCCAAATGATGCATTGAGACCAAAGGTGCCACAGGATGTGCTGTGAGAATCCCGAACACATTTCTGTACACATTAAACTAATAAGAAGATAAAAAGAAATCGATAATATCTCATCAGCAATCAGGATCATAGTAGGAAAAATAAGAGTATCATGTAAAGTTCAAGATGAGGGACGAAACAATGAACCTGGTGAAATCCAGGTTCTTTGGTAAGAGGCACATCGAGCTTAGACATGCAAGCGTGAATCCGATCATCAGAACCATACAAAGATGGATATCTCTTGATGCACCTATCCTGCATCTCGACAAGTGCTTGAGCTAATGGGTAACTAATGGAAAAACCAACACCTCCATAGGCCATTTGATAAGAAAATCGTATGTTCTACAAGTGACTCTCTTATACACTTTCGATGTAATAATACTGATTATGATCATATTTGGAAAGAACCCTAAGCTAGTTATCTAGAACAAAGAGCACATCATCATCTCCCATCACAAACCATCTCGTACCCTTTATGCTTTGTAGCTTCAACATCTCTAAAACTATCCACGTTAAACGTATCATAGACCTGTCACCTTTTAGGTTGCGGTACTTGAACTCTGATAAGTTAACATTAGATATTTTCATCGACGGCAAGAGATGGTTGTCTATTTCCTTCTTCACTGGCTTGTCCAACCACACTACGCCACACATCTTCTCTGGTTTCCACCATAGCTTGACGTAGTTTTTGCTATGGTGCCATAGATCAGACCTGGAAGCAATCCCAAAAACAATGTGATTAAGCTTTGTAGTTTCAGGGATTGGCAAGGACGGAGTGAGCGAGTTATTTGACGTGGAAATAGCAAGCGATTGTTGAAGAATGATGGTCTGGTGAGGAGGGAAATTGGATTGAAAGAAGGGTGTAGGGAGTAATAGAGATAAGGAATAGAGACAAAGAAGAGCCAGATCGAGTAAGATTTTTAAATCTACCTACTCTTCTTACTGTTGAGTGTGTGGTTCATTTAAAGATGGAAAGCTTCTTCTAATTGTGTTTTCACCATTGCTTCAGCTTATACGTTGATCGAAGTTTTGGGTTGATATGATACCGGTGGGTATTGGGACTTTGTTTGGAGATGGCCCAGTCCTTAATGGATTAGATCCTTTTTATGGTTGCTAGGGCGAGATCATTTACTCAATAATCAGCAGCAAGTTCTACGTCATCTATTTACTGATGGGGCGTGCAAATGTTGTGGTATGAAGGAATCTTCCTTATATGTGATTTGAGATTGTGGATGAGTACGGGATATTTGGGTTGCCTTTCCCTCATATGTTCTCTAAGGGGACTTTTTCCAGCTAAATAGACATGCTTGGATGCAAAGGAACCTAAAACGTCATACCCGAGTCTATGGCTACGATTGGTCCCTTATTTTTGGAACAACATGTTGGCTTATATGACTATGGCGTATTAAATGTTTGTTTGAAAAATAATTTTTATGGCCAAATAATGGTCTTAACATCATCCGAGATTATGTTGCTCAATTTACTTTAGCTAGAGAGGTGCAAAACCGTTGAATCTGACTACTTTGCACTCTCAACGATATACTGGCTGGTCCTCTCCAAGTGAAGGCTGGGTAAAACTTAGCACCTATGGCTTTTCTAAGAGATCTGGGCAACAAGCTACTGCTGCTAAGGTTATAAGAGATAATACTAGTGCTTGGTTAGGGGGTTTTGTCCACAATATAGGCTCTTGTCCTCCCTTTGAGGCAAAGTCATGCGGTGTTTACTCGGGTCTTCTCTTGGTCTGGGACTTAGGATATCGCCTTGTGGAATTAACTCAGACTCTTTAATTGTCATCAATATTTTATCAGACTTGATAGGGAGGAGTAGGATGCATTGCTCCTTGGCTCAGGCTATCAAGCTACTATTGACTCATGATTGGGTAGTGAAGTTACGACATGTCTCTCGCAAAGGGAATCAATGTGCAGACTTGTTGGCTAAATCTACCAGCCTCCATCATATTGGTATTATGTTCCTTCAGACGACTCCGTTCGGTTGTCTCACCCTACTGCTTAAAGATATAACTGATGTTTCTGGTCAGAGGCGTAGTGTGTAGCTGTGTAGCTATGATGTTCTTATCCATTGTATGAAAAAAAACAACCTTCCTCGCCACACACATGTTATCGACCATGTTTCGTGAATTTCCTCCTCTATGATGGAAAGAGGTGTTGAAACGATTTAAAAGTCAGTTTTGGGTCCCTATCCTTAGACTCACGATATTAACACCATCGCTATATGAAAGACCAAGAGGATAGAAGATTCAAAATATTATAGATGTTGAGGATCATCGGTGGAGCAATGGTTGGAGGTATTTTATTTCGATTGTGCTTCCATTGCTATGTATATAACATGATTAATATGCACGTGTCTTATGTAAATATGTTGTTGTATGAGATGCATTCTGTGATATTATTTCATTTGGTATTAGAACTTCAGTGTTGCCTTTATCTTACTTATAGACCGTTGGAAAAAATGTCTCTGTTTTACTTTGTTCTTGTTGCTTTTCGTCTGTAAGTGATGAGCTTGGAGTTGTTGCATATTTCGACATTTTTGTACATGATGGAAATGAGAGTCGTGTTTTGACCGTGGAGAGAGGAGGGACGACGACGATGGCTTCAGACATTGCTATCCATGCAGTGTCATATGGTCAGTTTTTAACATCTCGTGCACGTTGCTTAGTCGTTGTCGTCTGATCGACGACCCTCATCCATCTTCTGGCGTCTTCTGAGCGCTTGGTGCGGTGGGGCTCCATCGGTTTTTAAATATAAAATCATTTGGGTATTAATATTTTATGAAAATATTAATTTTTAATTATGTATGTCTTATATTGGAATTGAATTTTGACATAATAGTAATATTTTTTAATTATTTGCACAAATTACTTGTGATTAATTGAAAATTGTGTGTATAAATTTATAATCATTATACATGCAAAATTAGATTTAATAATTTGTGCATTATTATTTGATTTATTTGCATTATTTACTAATTGATGAAAATGTGTAGGCTTTATTTAAGCTTAAGATGATGTGAGTGATTAATATGATTTTAATTAATTGGAAATAGTCACAGCATCTCAAATTAATTACAATTATATACTTAATTTTAAGATCACATTAAAACATTAATTGTAATTAATCACACGTGATATGATAAAATCTACCCACATGAATTTTGTTATATTTGTATGATTAATTAGGATGAAATATCAAATTATATTTCTTAATCTACATACAGGAATTAAGAAAAAGAGCATAATTCAATAGTTTTGTCATAAAGTTTTGGATGAATCTAATTGAATAGAACTTTAGCCCACATGCAAGTCTTATGTCATTAGATTCATTTGATAAATGCATGATTTACATTAGTAAACCATGAATTATTATTGGCCTCGAATTATATATAACAAGCATATATTTTTTATTTCTTAATTTGCAGTTACTTAGACTGTGAATATTTCTGATATTAAGTGTGATATTCCCGAATTGAGAGGTGACAACTATAAGGTCTGGAAGGAGAGGATTCTACTTCATTTGGACTGGATGGATATAAATTATGCTATTAGGAAGGACGAACCACTGAGCATGACTGAGACCAGCACTCCAGATGCTATTGCTCTTTATGAACAATGGGAGAGATCTAATCGCCTCTTCGTAATGTTCATAAAGATTAAGATATCTGCTGGTATTTATAGTTATGTCGAACAACATAATAATGTTAGGGATCTATTGAAGGCCATTGATGAGCAATTCACTACATCTAATAAGGCCCTTGCCAGCACCTTGATTATCAGTTGTCATCCTTGAGGCTCACTAGAATAAAGGGCATACGTAATCATATCATGCGTACAAGAGACATAGTGGCTCAGTTGAAAGGGTTGGAGGTTACTATGTCGAAATCTTTCTTAGTGCATTACATTATATGCACTCTGCCCCAATAATATGGTCCTTTCAAAATCTCTTGTAACACACATGAGGACAAGTGGTCGATCAATAAGTTGTTGACCATGTGTGTGCAAGAAGAGGAGAAGTTGTTGATGGAAGAGCGTGAAAGGGTGAATTTTACCATTTTAGGAAAGAAGAGACAGGATGATGTCAAAAACAAAGGAAAGGGCAAAATGTCTCCTCAGTCTGATATAAAGAAACTGTCTAAGTATTTCTTCTATAAGAAGAAGGGACACATGAAGAAAGACTACGCTAAATTTAAGAATTGGCTCGAAAAGAAAGGTGCCCAAATTTCATTTGTTTGTTATGAATCTAACATGGTTAATGTTAATCATAACACATGGTGGATTGACTTTGGTTCTACAATCTATGTTTCAAATACCTTGTAACCTATGTAAAACCTAAGAAAGCTGGTGGGAAGTGAACAATTCATCTATTCAAGAAGCAAGACAAGTTCACATTTGGAAGCTATTGGCACTTGCAGTTGGTTTTGAGCAGTGGCTTTATTTTGTGCTTGGAAAAGAACTTTTATGTTCCAAATTTCTCTAGAAATTTGATTTTTGTATCAAAACTTATACCTTTTGGTTTTTCCTTTAGCTTTTCAGATTCTAGTTTCAGTTTATGTAATGGATCTGAAATATTGGTTATGGTACAATATCTGATGGACTTTATTCTATTCAATTACAAAATGATGATACTTATAATTTGATGCATGCCACTACTGGATTGAAACGATGTGTTGTGAATGAATAATCCTTTATGTTATGGCACCGTAGATTAGGACACATCACCATTAAGAGAATTAAGAGATTAGTCAATGAAGGGATACTTAGTACTTTAGTTTTTGCTAACTTTGATATTTGCATGGATTACATTAAAGGAAAGCAAACTAACAAGTCTAAAAAGGGTGCCAAGAGGAGTACAAGCCTATTATAAATCATACATAAAGATATTTGTTGTCCAGATAAGGACGCAAATAGTCCGAAATATTTTATCACCTTCATAGATGACTATTTGCGACATATGTATCTCTACTTACTTCATTCTAAGGACAAAGCTTTGGATGCCTTTAAAAAGTTTAAGGTTGAAGTGGAGAATCAATTTAAAAAATTGATTAAAATCATGAGGTCAGATAAAGGTGGAGAGTACTGCGGTAGATACACTGAAAGTGGACAAACAACTGGTCCTTTTGCGAAATTTCTTCAGGAATATGGGATTGTTGCCCAATATACTATGCCTAGTTCTCTGGATCAGAATGGTGTGACAGAAAGAAGAAATTGAACCTTAATGGACATGGTAAGAAGTATGAGGAGTAACACAAAACTTCCTCAATTCCTGTGGACTGAAGCTCTAAAGATAGCTATGTATTTATTAAATCGGGTTCTAACTAAGGCTGTCTCAGAGACACCTTTTAAGTTATTTAAGGGTTGAAAATCGAGTTTGAGGCATATAAGCATTTGGGGATACCCGTCTGAAGTAAGAATTTACAATCCACAGAAGAAGAAGCTAGACCCAAGGACCATTAGTGGGTATTTCATTGGATATGTTGAAAGGTCTAAGGAGTATAGATTCTATTATCCATCTGACAGCACTAGAAATGTGGAATCAAAAAATGCAAAATTTCTTGAGAATGACTTGATACGTGAGAGTGGTCTTTTTCAAGACATAGTTTTTGAAAAGGGCTATTATGAAGCTCAACCCTCTGGTTCAAGTGATAGATTGATTGTCATTCACACCTCTTAAGTTGAAACAGGTGTTGGACAACCAGTTACTGAAGTTTCACAAGCTGTTAATACCAATTCAGTAGATCAAGTTGTAAATGAGGAACAACAAGAAATTATTAAGCAACCAGTTAAACAACAGGTTGAGCAACAAGTTCTTTGTGAGGATAATGATACAACATTGAGGAGATCTACTAGGGTTAGAAGGTCAGCAACACCTAGTGATTATATAGTGTATCTACATGAATCAGTTTACAACATTGGAGCCGAAAATGATCCTAAAACATTTTCGCAGGCTATGAGTTCTAAGAAATCAAACTTGTGGTACAATGCTATGAAGGATGAGATGGATTCTATGGCATTTAACCAAGTCTAGGATCTCATTGAGTTTCCAAATAGTGAGAAAATCATTGGATATAAATAGGTATTTAATACAAATAAAGACTCATGAGGCAACAATGAGAGACATAAAGCAAGACTTGTTGCCAAAGGGTTCACCCAGAGGGAAGGAATCAACTACACAGAGACTTTTTCTCCTGTATTTAAGAAAAATTCTCTTCATGTAATCATGGCATTAGTAGCTTATTTTGACCTTGAGTTATATCAAATGATGTAAAAAACAACGTTCCTCGATGGTGAACTAGATAAAGAGGTTTACATGAAATAACCTGAAGGATTCTCCTCTAGTGATGGTGAGCATTTAGTCTGCAAGCTTAATAAATCCATATATGGATTAAAAAAAGCCTCCCGAAAGTGGTATTTAAAATTCCATGAGGTTATCACTTCATTCAGTTTTGAAGAGAATATAATTGACTAATGTTTATACCAGAAGTTCAGTGGGCGTAAGACTTGTTTTCTTGTGTTATATCTGGATGACATTTTACTTACGACTAATGATAAGGGTTGGCTATATAAGGTGAAACAATTTCTCTCAAAGAATTTTGATATGAAAGATACGAGTGAGGCATCTTATTCCATTAACATCAAGATCCATAGAGAAAGATCTCGAGGCATTTTGGGTTTGTCTCAAGAGACCTATATCAACAAAGTTTTAGAGAGATTTTGGATAAAAGATTGTGCACCAAATGTAGCACCCTTAGTGAAGGGTGTTAGATTTAGCTTGAATCCATGCTCGAATAATGATTTTAGGCAGGAACACGTGAAGAACATTCCATATGCTTCAGCTGTTGAAAGCCTTATGTATGCTCAGGTCTGCACTGGACCTGACATCACATATGCTATTGGAATGTTAGGTAAATATCAGAGTAATCCAAGTGTTGACCACTGGAAAGCTACAAAGAAGGTTATGAGATATCTTCAGGGCACAAAAGACTGCATGCTTATGTAGAGGCGTGCTGAGAACCTGGAAGTAGTTGGATACTCCGATTCAGACTTTACTGGTTGTATTGATTCAAGAAAATTAACATCTAGTTATATTTTTATGATAGCTGGTGGAGCTATATCTTGGAGAAGTGCTAAGCAGACCCTGATTGCTACTTCCACTATGGAGGCTAAGTTCATATCATGTTTTGAGGCCACCTCGCGTGGTGTATGATTGAAGAGTTTCATATCTGGACTTAGAGTTGTTGATTCAATTTTTAAGCCATTAAAGTTGTACTGTGACAACTCAGCTGTGGTCTTTATGACTAAAAATAAAAAAAGTAGAAGTCGAAGTAAACACATCAACATTAACTATTTAGCATAAGAGAACGTGTTAAGGAAAGGAAAGTTATCATAGAGCACATTAGCACTGATTTGATGATTATGAATCCTTTAATTAAAGGTATGCCACCTAAGCAGTTTAAGGAACATGTTGTGCAAATGGGACTTCATTCCATAATGTGATTTTTTGTTGTACATTTGTTGCTTCAATGGAACTGTTATTTAATTTGATATTTTCTCATATGTTTTATGCACACATATTTTGATTGGTTTTGAGAAATGTCATTTAATTTGGGCCTAGAATAAACATATGGTTTATTCATTAAGTTTAAGGGCTAGTAATGAGAAATTTTATATAGGTAATACATGCAAGATAATACTCACTGTAAAATGACCTATCACCATGATTCATATATTTGATTTCTTGTTATGTTTGGTGTTGGGTTAAATGGATCAAGTGGTAGAATGTAAGATTTTTAAATCTACCTACTATTCTTACTGTTGAGTGTGTGGTCCATTTAATGCTTAACACTCCTCACCACGCACACGTTATTGCCTATGCTTCATGAGTTTCCTCCTCTATGATGGGCAGAGGTGTTGAAACTGTTTACAAGTTGATTTTGGATCCCTATCTTTACACTCACGATATTGACACCATCGCTACGTGAAAGACCAAGAGGATAAAAGGTTCAAAATATCAGAGACGTTGAGGATCATCGGTGGAGCAATGGCTGGAGGAATTTTATTTTGGTTATGCTTCCGTTGCTATATATATAACATGGTTAATATGCATGTGTCTTACGTAAATATGTTGTTGTATGAGGCCCATGCTGTGATATTATTTTAACCTGTGTCAACCTAGTAAGCGACCAGGTGACCATAGTATGTCACATAGGATAAACCTTATTACGTGTCTCAAATCGTTTATGAAAGGGTTAAAATGAATAAAATGCAGAATACCTGATTTCGGTTTCATCTGATTTCCAAATCAATTTTCGAGCCGAAAATGAGCTACAATCTCTTGAGACCTTCACGAAAAATGTTCACGGATAAGCGGTTAATGTCTTTCTATAGTTTTTCAAGACGTAAACACTTTTAATGGGTTAGAGGATCCGTATGCTTACAAATTATATGAGCAACTGCATGAGACCTTAACCTTTATATATAGTTTCTATATTGGGCTTCTCAATCACAAGTTCGATATGGGTCTGGTCCACACTAATCGGGAACCATTTTTCTCCCAAATTTTGACCCATTAATTTAGATCATTTATTGGGTCACTTTATTATCTTTTTCTGGATCAAATTACATAACTTAATTGATAAGTTATTGAAAATTCGAAAATACAATTAATAGTTGTCCAAATTTATGAGGATTGACAAAATTGTCCAATATTCTCCCCTTTGGACAAGTATTAATTACAGTTTTCATTCAAGTTTAAAAAAGTTTTAAAAATCAATTAAGTCACACTACTCAATTGGTACTAAAATTTAAAAATTAAAAGCATTTAATCCAAAAGTAATGAAAGTTCAACATTTTGTCCTGCAAGGCTTTCGATACTGAAAAATATCAAACATATGTGTCATGTGCAACACAGGCCCAGTATAATCTCTAATATCATATAGCTCACTAACATGAATGATAAAATGGAGTGTGAAAAACTGGGATGATATTTGTATGATCTAAAACGCATCATCTTCGCTTGTAGGTCTCGATTTCTTCAACTTAATGTTAAACTACATGAGCTAAACTGCAGCAAAAAATCCTGTTTTTTCTTACCTAATGCTAACAGCGTTAAAGAAAACTTGTTTTCTCTCACTGAATGCTAAACATCATTAGAGAAAACCTTTATGTTCTCTAACTGAATGCTAAACTGCATTATAGAACCTTTATAGGATTGAAAACTTATATCCTCCTATGTCATGTTAAATTTATGGATATCCGTACTAACTGTATGTGTTAAAATGACATAGGCTTAAGGACAATCTTTATATATGCCCATTGACCTTTAAAATGCTTAAGATCAACACAAATCTTAAGGCTTTCATATGTAGTATGACTATACACAAGAACAGTTATTACTGAGGATAAAAAGATGATCATCTATATTAATAAACAATTATAATGTCATAGTAACTGATGTAGCTCCATTTCATAATGAGCTACTATTGTCATAATCACTCTAAGTGCATCGTTTGAAGATACAGGAGAGAAGTTAACATTGAATTCAACTCTTTCTTTCTAAGTGAACCCCCTGATAGCCAAACGCGCCTTAAACCGCTCAACTTGATCCTGTATGTCCTTCTTGGTCTTAAATAGCTACATGCAACTGACAGGCCTGTAATGTTGAGGTAAATCAACAAGCTACCATACCTTATTATACCTCATAGATTGCATCTCATCCTTCATCGCTTCCAACCACATATTCGCATGGGGTCTAGAAATGGCTTTTATAAAAGTAAGTGGGTGGTCCACAACATTTTATAGTCTTGCTCACCCAAATAAACTATGTAATATGGTGAGATAGCAGATCGCTTCTCTCTGATGGATCTACGCAACTATATAAGTTCTTGTACCTCATAAACATCTTCATGAACAGGTATAGGTTTCTGTGCCTGCATAGGCATTGTACTTGAACCTACATCCACGGGACATGACTATATGAGAAGCGGATACGAAACAATCGCAATATCCATCTTGCTATCTCCTGGAGGATGTGAACATCCTCCCTCATTATGGACATTGTATTCCAGATACTTAGATGTCTGTAATTCTACTATTCTGGCCCCTCCTTCTCTACAATAAAATCTGTAGCCCTTAGAGTGGTTGGGATAACCTACCAAATAGCAACGAGTGGAACAAGGTTGCAATTTGCTCTCATAAGGATCATTTAACCTTATCTTAGCAAGGCAATCCCATACACGAATGTGCGCAAGGCTTGGCTTCCATCCTTTCCAGAGTTTAAAAGGTTTCTTGGATATTGACTAACTTGTGACTCTATTCAAGATATATAATGTCGTTTTGATGGTTTCGGCCCAAATGTATTCAGGTAGGTTAGTCTTGCTCTGCATTGATCTTATCATGTCCTTTAGTGTGCGTCTTTCGGCTACACCATTTTTTTCAGGACTATCTATCATAGTGAACTGAGTCATTATTCCAACTGATTCCAAATAATTGGCAAACAGACCATTTTCTTACCCTACAACTCCATGTTTGCCATAGTATTCCCCTCCCCTGTCAGATCTGACAATGTTTATTAATCTTCCCAACTGGTTCTCAACCTCAGTCTTAAAGTCTTGAATTTATCAAGAACACAGACTTTTTCTTAAGTAAGAACACATAAACATAGCGGGAATAATCGTCTATAAACATCATAAAATATCTAGCATGGCATAATGTGATTATATAGGGACCACTAACGTCTGTATATATGAGGTTCAATAAACCAGAAGCAAGAGTTGACCTTTTTTTCTTTATCTTGATCAACTTACCCCTATAACAATCGATATATGTTTCCAGATCACTAAAGTCCAGAGTTGGAAGAATGTTATCCTTTATCTCTCAACCCTCTCCCTAGAAATGTGGCCAAGACGTTTATGTCACAACATATACGATTATTCCTTTATGAAGGCTCTCTTTCGAGTAACAGGTTCAACAGTATAAGAAGAGGCATACATTTCATTAGGAGTAAGACACATTCTATACAATCCATAGGATAAGAAGGCAGTTCCAATATGTCTTGTATTGATAGAAATATTTATAACCGAAGTATCAAATACAAAACGATAACCTTCTTTATCCAAAACTGATACGGAGATCAAGTTCTATCTAAAAGACAGTATATAAAATGTGTCTCGTAAGACCAATACAAACCCCGTATCGAGGTTCAAACTTACATCTCCTATATACAGAACATCCACCTCCTCATTGTTGTCGACCATCAGCTTCTACTCTTCTTTAGTCGGCCTTCTCCTAGATTTAAAACCCTACATTATGGAAGCAAAATGGTTAGAAGCTCCACTATCTAACCACTAAGAACTTCATATAGTTATAGCTACATTGGATTCAAGAATCATATAGGCTGAGGAGTTACCTGACAATTCCTACTTAACCTTCCACAACTTGTACTTCTCGTAATTAGACTTTTTATGCCCTTTCTTCTTATAGAAGAAGCACCTCATACCCTTTAGGTTATGTGTCCCTTTAGTAATGACAGACTGCCCAGTCTGAATCTTTAGAGAGGGCTTATGTTTCTTACCCTTACCTTTAGGTTGTTGGGGCTTAGTCTTCCCCTTATCTTTGGCAACTGCAAACATGGTTGTACGAGGAGAACTCTTAATCTTCTCCTCCGCTGTAACACACCGGGAAATCAAGGCATTCATATCTCAGGCCTCATCCTGAGAGATGTAGGAGGTAGCCAACATCTCAAACTCCTAAAGGAGAGTATTTAATGTCTGATACATTATAAGGTTACCAGGAATTGGTACGTCAAGTGCTTTCAGCCTAGTCTGAAGGTGAACCATCCTGATAATGTACTCTCGAGTGCCTCCTTCTCCTGTATACTTCATGGAGAATAGCTCCTTAATCAATGTGCTCTGCTCCGCATAAGAAGATACTTTGTATCTCTAGGAAATATCATCCATAAACTCCTTCGCTATGATCGTATCCGGTAATCCACTCAGCAGATGATCTGGAATCGACCTCTTGATGGTCAATTAGCACATCCTATTTGACCACTCCCAGATTGCCATAGCTGTTTTATCAACTTCTGAGCTAATATCAGTAAGTAGAGAAGGTCTCTCGACGTGCATCGCCATACTGACGTCAACCATCTCCAATGCAAACTCCACATCCTTCTTCCACTTCTTGAAATTGAAACCATTTAAGGTCTCAATCGTAATAACATTGTTGTTTACAGAAAAGGTGACTGCAAGATGGAAAAGACAATGTAAAAATTAGTTTAAATGCAGGACAACAAAGATAACAGTATCTATACAGAGAATCTGATCGCACATATTATGAAACACCTGTAGACTGAATATATAATATATGCAATTAGACTTCTACATAAAAGCGAGCAGATTACAAACTATCAACTCTCGTGACACTACCACATACGGGTTAATAGATCATTTAAGCAACAACTTTCCTCCATCTAATGCCTTTGTGTACATCTCAAAATCTCATATAAGGTCAATATATATATGTGGGCAGAATAACTAAACATGAGACCAAAGACATCCCCCAACATGCACGCGGTACAATCCAACTACTAACTTAAAAAGTCACTGTGGTAACTGCAATCTTACCAGTATTAAAAAAGACCACAAACACAAGGGATACATTTTTGTGTCATCTTCACATTCTATGTGGGCATAATGTATGTGAAAATCGATTATAACTACAAAACTAAATTCACAATCAAATAATCACATACTAATACTGAAAACATTATCTTTAAACTTTATTTGAGATTTTTATTTTTAAAAAATTCTCAATGAGAGTGACTATTGTACTTTCTCGAATACTGAACCTACCACACGAGACACAAAACCTTACATGTCTCTCTTATGTGTAGTTCAGAGAAAAAAATGCACTCAAAATTAGCTTTAAAAAGCTTCAAAACCTTTTTCGGAATCCAATCACCAATGTAATAATTCAATAAAATTAAAAAATCACTTTAAAAATTCCCCCGATTCAAAAATTGAGCCAAAAGAACCCGAGGTGCCCTTATGGGAATTATGTAGTTTTTCCCCCTTTTTTTTTAAATTTGCTGACGTCAGTATGATATTAGCATCACTGTAACGTTGTGCGCTGACGTCAACTAACGTCACGCTACGTGTGGCCACGGGGCACGCATGCGTTACATGCCAATCGGCCGAAACCTGCCAAATGTGTTTGGTGTGTGTCTCGTATGCACCGCCCACACACATACGCGCTGCTCACATGTCCTCATCCCTTTCATACATGTGTTGGGACAGGGCGCGAGTGAGTGTATCGCATACGCCAACCAGTCCTGTGCCCATGCACGAGCCTCATGTGACCCGACATCTTGTGGAGCCACAAGGGTGGATGCGGTTGGTACATGTGTTGCACGCACCAGCCTTAACCGCCCAATGGCGACACTGGAACACCGTCGGGTGTGTGCAGCTATCGCATCGGAGGGTGATTTCAGGTGATCCCAAAACCCTTTTATTTTTCCTTTTTGGCCCGTTTTTGACTCGTTCTTCATAACTAGCCTTATGTATACCACTTCTACGTAATCACATACGCAAAAACAAAAAAACAAAAAACGAATCAAAAACTGATGAAAACCATAATGGGTGAAAACCAAAAAACCTTTGTTTCCAACAACTCAATAAGGTAACCGCTCTTATACCACGTGTATCATGTAAGATAGACTTTATTACGTGTCTCAGATCGTTCATAAAATGGTTAAAAATAAAAGAAATATGAAATACCTTATTTCGATTCCATCTAATTTTTTGAATAAATTTTCGAAGCCAAAACGAGCTCTAATATCTTGAGACCTTCATGAAAAATGTTCACGAATACGCAGTTAATGCCTTTTTATAGTTTTCTCAAGACATAAGCACTCTTAACGAGTCAGAGGATCCGTATATTTACGAATTATATGAGCAACTACAGGAGACCTTAACCTTTATATATAGCTTTTATATCGAGCTTCTCCATCACAAATTTGATATGGGTCCGGTTTACATTAATCGGGATCCCATTTTCTCCCAGACTTTAACTCATTAATAAATCATTTATTAGGTCACTTTATTACCTTTATTTGGATCAAATTACGTAATTTAATAAATAAATTATTGAAAATTTGAAAATACAATTAATAATTGTCCAAATTTACAAGGAAGGACAAAATTGTCTGCCATATAAAATGTGGAAACCTCGTAGTGGTCATTCTATGACATGAAGAGTTATCTATGTCGTTCAAGTTTGGTTTCATGTTAGCTCACTTTTGACAGGAGAAAGTCAAAAACTCGTATCAGAATGAAGAATATTAGTTTATGTTTCATATTTTGGCCGCTTCTTGAAGCTCTTCGTAGAGATTCTAATGAGGTTTTGTTGCTAAAATGGGGGAATGCCAAACAAATAGAAATATATATTAAAAAAAGATAATATATTTGATTCTAACATATCTATAATTACTGTATCCTTTTCTCTAGTTTTGGCAGGTCGACCCTATCTAAGTTACTTTTGAACATTGTAATTATTAATTAATGTAAATATTGAAGAGGATGGGCTAATATTGGAAGTAATATTTGGGCCAATTTTACTTCCAAACTTGGAAGTATATATAATCAATTTATAATTGGTGAAAAGGTTCATTTTTTATTAAGTAAAAGACACAAATCATTTTGTATTTTAAAAAAGTTTACAAAAGATTATAAATTTTGAATTATAAAAAAAATCTTTATAGTTTTTAATTTTATAAAATTTATTTCTTTTAGACTTTAGTTAAAATATAGCAATAAAATACAATACAATATGAAAATCATACATAAACTAATCAAATGCCAATGACATGGTATTCTAGCTTAACTCTTAAACCTGACCTAAATTAATTAAACTCAACTTGAATTATTAATTTAAGATAATTATAATAAATTATTAATTTTAATCATATTTAATTAGTTAAACTATATTTTAAAAGCTGAGTTAAATTATCATACAATAACAACACTAAGTAGAAATCTCGTTAATAAGTGAGATCTTAAGAGGTCGAGCAATACATGGCTTTACTTTTAACTAATAAACAACATTTGATTATAATGTAAACAACATTTAATTTGTTCACATATAATGGCTATATCACTGGTGTTTTTTGTCATTTTTTAACCCAAACATAAGAAAAAGGATTTTTAATTAAAAATTATAAAAAATTTGAAAATTTTCAAAATTAATGAGTTTTTTATTTTTTAAATTACAGGGGAGTTCAATATCTTTTACCCCTTTTGATTATACTTATGCAATCTATATAAATTGAATTGAAAAATTAAACAGTTTTGATGATTAATTAGTTATTAATTTTAATTAGTTGTGTTAGACTAATTTAATTAGTTGTGTTCAATATTATTATTTAATTTTAATTAATTATTATTATGTTAGACTAATTTAAGTAAAATTAATGATAATAAATGACAATGAATGGTTTGACTAATTCAATTGTAAAAACTATGAAAAGTTCAAATTTTCAGTTTAGTTTTTAACGTTTTGGTTCATTTTATTTTAATATCTCTTGTTGTTAAAAAATGATCAGTTTATTAATTAATCGGTCAATATTTGTAAATTAATAAGTTAATACAAACTAAAATACATTAATTATTTTTTATTTAACAATCTTTTTTTCAATTAAACTTCAAATTTTTTAATAAATAAAGACAGTCTATTTTAATCACATTTAAATTTTTTATTTTATTCAATTTTTAACATATTTTATAATAATATAATATTGGTTGAACTATTTAAACTTTAAATCTTATCTTGTCTTATCTTACCAGTTTACGTTTTAAAAATATTGATAAATGAAGTCACTGTTTCATTATAACTACATAATTAAAAGTAACATTACTTCAAGTAAAAGCAACATTAAGATAAGGGAAAAAGTTTTTTATAAAGTAGTAAATAGGACGAACCATGGTAGTTGGAATCCAATAATTCAAAGTGTATCTTCAACGATAAACTTCCGACCACATAGACAATTTTGTGGTCTATTCGGAATTTCAATGTTCAAGCTTCCCTTATCCGTCCCATCCCATCCTATCTAATTTTAACCTACAACTTTCATTTCGATTAAAAAAAAAAGCAATTTTTTTAAATTAAAAACACAGTTAATTGAAATTAATTCTATTTAATTGAGTCTATAAGGTTTTGGGTCACTCAAGTCTTATCTATTTCGAACTTTTTAAAAAAATTTATAACAGCCCAAATCATCCACCCACAAATATTATTTGCTTTGAATTATCTATCGAATCAAGATCTTCACAATTTCACTCTTCTTACATCCAAAAAAACATGTTTACAAGAAAGAAGTATCTATATCTTTATAAGACGTACTTCGCTATCTTCTTTAACTAATGTAAGATTTAATTTAGACTTAATCAAGTTTCGGGTCAAATCTTGGCCTATCCATAAAACTCGTATTCAAGTTCCATTCTATTCATGGTCACTTCCACTTGTAACTATGATGGAAATTTTCTTTATTGAATAGTTAAAGACTAAAAAATTAAATTTTGATTAAATATAATGATGATAAAATAATCTAATTAGATAAACTTAATCATAGTAAAATAAATAATATTTTATGAGTATAAGATCAATAATTATTGTATTTGTGTAATAAAGACTCTCAATAAAATTAATATACATAGTTATTATATTTTTGTTTAAATAAGTTTTATGCATATATCTATTTTTAATTTGTTAAAAAATGCCCATAAATTCTTATAAAAAACGATTAAAATTTTAAATTTTTTTAAAATTTCAAAAGTTTATTTAAAATTTCTAACTATTTAATCAAATAAAATTAGATATTAAAATTTTTATATCTTTGTAATGCTTTTCATTTTACAATTCCTTATTAATCATTAGTAAAATTTGTGTTATATCAAATAATTTAATGACCATTTAGTTTAAACTATCATCAAGAAGACTTACTATAACCACCGATGTTTTAAAAATTGAAACGAAAGTTAAACTGATAAAATAAGTGATTTAAAATTTAAAAAGTTTAAACGACAAATTAAAGAAATTAAAATATGAATAAAAGAGAATGTCTTTATTCGTAGAAAAATATAAATTTTAATTGAATTTATAAAAAATGACTGATTAATTAATAAATTAATCAATTTTTAACAATAAAATTATTATAATAAATTTAACTAAAAATTTAAAAATTAAACTAAATTATTTAATTAAAATTGTTCTTATTGACTCAGTTAGATATGGTTGATTATTAATATTGTTAAGAGTTTGCAAGAAAACTTGAGTTGGAGCATCCTATTCTTATTACAATATTTTAATAATGTACTACTTAATTTTATTTACATATTTATATAAATACTAAGTATTTATATAAATATGTAAATAAGATTTAATAAGAAACTTATCTGATTCAGGCGAGAATTAATTTAGACGCGGATGATTTAAAATATTTTTTATAATTGAGATAATTTTAAAATACACCTTAAGTATAAAAAAAAAAATCAGAGGAGAGAATTTAATTCCGTGATACCTGCGCGTGAGTTGTTTGAGTTGTTGAAAAGTTGTTAAAGTAGTTACAGGGTTCGTGTAAAAGTTGAATGATTCATTTGGATGGTCATGGAAGGACCCTTTGAATAGCAAAAAATTACACTTTTAGGACTCCATTTTGAATCGCACCCGTGAAGTGCGTCGGCAATTGTGGGCCGGTGTAAAACTGGAATGCGACGGTCACGAGAGGTTCATGTACTTGATTAATGACGCATTTCCCAATAAAGTGAAGAAGTTGATTAGGACCCCACCCCACCACGACTCGGCCCAAAATTAATGAAATGGGTTTAAGTTTAAGCCGGGTAATTAGCTCGAGTCCCATTTAACTTAAAATTAATAAATTTGACTCAATTTAATCAAAATTTAAACCTAATTTTTAAAAAAATCGAGTATCGAGTCAGAACTATGACTTTAATTATTTAAGAAAGCGGTTAGTTAGTATAAGAGAATGGTAATAGGGATGACAATGAATATAGTAAGAAATGAGAATAAATACTATCATTATAATTATGATGATTGACTAAGAGGAAAGAATGATTACTGTTAATATTGATAGTAGTTGGTTTGTAAA
>JANTNU010000009.1:24722384-24735482 GCA_024752395.1 Erythroxylum havanense | reverse complement strand
ATTAAAATATTTAATATTTTATTTTTTCAACAAAAATAGTCTGACATTAAGTTTTCTGTTAATATGAATAATGTAATGAGCTGTGTCAAATTATTATTTTTGTCATGTAACTATTACAGTTCTATCACCTTAATAATTCTTGTTAATAAAAAATTGACCCTTTTTTATCGATAAGTTTATATTATTATGATTTGCTAATATTTAAGGATGATAATGGCCTGATCCAGCCTAGGCCAAATTTGGCCTAAGACTGCAGGCCCAAGCCCAACTCAATCGGGTTTGAATTATTTTTAAAATTACAAATACCAAAGCAATGTCATTTTGTTATTACTTGTCGAATCTCAAACAAAGTTAGGCTCAAATAATTCGAGCCCTAAATTCGATCAATCGAGGCCTTACCCATTGATCTCAGGTTAAGCTACACCTGAGCCTTGTTGCAATTTTTACTAATGTTTGAATTACTACTACATAATTGGTCAATTTAAAATTAGTGGAAAATTTATCAATTATAGAGAATAATTGATTTTCTTTTAGCATATTTTATCTTCACTCTTTTAAATGTGTTGAATGGAGAATTCGTTAGATATTTATCTAAAAAACATTATATTAGAGACAATTATGAAAACAACCTCTTTATATACCATCAGATTTTTCTAGATCTCGCTCTATTACGAGACTTTGGACTGAATGTGATGATGAGTTAAATTAGAGACAATTGTTAACAAAGGTAATTATATTAATTGCTCAATAATAGTTATTTTATTTATTATAATTAAGTTTAACAAGACATTAATTTTAGTCTACAAATTTAAATAATGAAGATTTGATTAATTAATTAAAATAAATTAAAATATAACTTTAATTTGAATTAATGCTCAATTAATTCAGAAATTAAAATATATACAAATGATTTTAGAATATACTTATTAGTTTTTATTTATCATTATTATTTTTAATTTTTTTATAATTAAGGTTGATCACTTTCTTAAATTTTAATTTTCAATTTTTTAAAAATTTGAAAAGAGTTATATTGTACGCATCATTCATTTTGTATTCTTACAAAGAGAATAATTTTAATTTTATTTAATTTTTATGATATACTAATTTTATAATTATATATTGTTCATTTTTATCTCACTACGCATGATTAGTTCAGATTCCGAATCCATGTATATCTTGACCATTTGTTACGCTTTGTCGTTTAGATGGAGGCATCCAAAACAAACAGCTAGATAGATGGACGAAAGAATATACAGCATGTGTTGTTGGATTCCAGTTTCCGAAATTACCCACCTTTGATATTACGCCTTCCGGGGCTCGTGGAGGTTAAAATAGTAATAAGCACAAAACTCGATTTTTCATTGTAGTTTTCGCTGAAGAACAGTTTGTTTTTTTTCTCGGTCTCTTTCTCACCTAAGCTCGATCTACCGAAACCGAAATCGGTGAACAAGAAGAGGACTCTCTGATTAGTAGTAGTACTGGTCAAATCATCAGAGACAAAGAGAGGTAAACAATTTCACCATTTTAGCTACGTGATCTGAAACTTATGCTTTGCTCCTCATTTGAATTCGTGTTCGGAGGTTAACGTTGGTATTGTAGATTAACTTAATTTTCTAGGGGCTTGTTTGGTTTCTGAGGAAACAGAGAAAATCTGTGGAGAAGAGATAATTGTTTATTTGAGGTTATCTTGTCTGGGCTTCGTCGAAAAACTTAATTTACGAGCATAAGGTTTGATTCTCGGGGAAAGTGAAATGTTGCTTATGTACTCTTCTGAGTGTAGGAATTTGCTAATTAATTGATGCGTGTCGTGATGGGATTTGCCTTTTATATGACTGTTCTTGGATTTCTTTTTCTACTGTTTACTTCATGAAAACTGAGTTGGTTTGGGTTTTCTGAGATTTTTGTGTTGTGCATATGAGCTTAGTCATTTTGTTCTTGAGATGGTGATTTATTTGTTTTTGTTTTATGACCTGTGTGAGCTAGATGAAAGAGATTAGAGATGGAGTCAAGAGTGACAGAAGATCAAAATCTTCGTCAGCTGGCTCCCTTCCGCTTATTCTTGATATAGATGAATTTAAGGTATTAACTCCTGCGACATGGTTTTATATTTTTCTCTATTGCTATTTCCTGTTCCTAATTTGGGTTGCTATTTCAATTGGTGGCTGGCTTAAATGTAGGGTGATTTTTCATTTGATGCACTATTTGGAAAGTTGGTAAACGATCTCCTTCCAGCTTTCCTTGAAGATGATGCAGACTCTGTAGATGGACATGGTGGCGTTGGGGCTGATGCCTTACCAAATGGGCATGCGAGGGCCTCATCTGATGCAGCAAAATTTGCACAAGTGCAAGCTTCACCCTTTTTTCCCGAAGTAGATGCTCTGTTATCATTGTTCAAGGATTCATGCAAGGAATTGATTGATCTTCGGAAACAGGTCGGCTTCTGATTTTACAAGTGAGGGACTTTTAAGAATTATTAGATGTCTTTTTGGCTGAAGTTCTCTTCTTTCTTCGAAGATTGACGGAAAGCTTTACAATCTCAAGAAGGATGTTTCTGCACAAGATTCTAAGCACCGGAAGACACTTGCTGAGGTTGTTATGAAGATGGCCTCTATGAATGTTTCATTATGAACTGTAATGAAGATGTCAATTTCCTTTTCTAAAATAATTATTGAAAGGTTGCATAGTATCAGATATATCTGTGGATATTGAAGCAAGTTTCTACTTCCCTTTGATTTAGAAGAACAAAAATTTGCAACTGTGACCTCATGGTGATTCACAAAAGATATCATTTTGGTTTGATGTGCTCTGTGGTTAGTTGTTCAACTGGAAAATAAGTGTAGTTTTAGTTTCATTTGCTGTATTTGTTTTATTGTTCAGCTGGAAAAGGGTGTAGATGCCTTGTTCGATAGTTTTGCTAGGTTGGACTCACGTATTTCAAGTGTCGGACAAACTGCTGCCAAAATTGGAGATCATTTGCAGGTAAATTTTCACTTTTATCTGTGTATGACTGCAACAATATACAGAAATGAAGAAAAGAAAAGTGGACATATGATGATATCCTTCGTCTCATTTTGTTCATTAGAGTGCAGATGCTCAGAGGGAAACAGCCAGTCAGACAATAGATCTCATAAAGGTATCATAATCAATATTTTGTCCTATTTTTTTCTAGGGATGTTTTTTAAACACATTGCTGCTTGTTTCCTACAGTATTTGATGGAGTTTAATGGCAGCCCTGGTGACCTAATTCAACATTCACCTTTGTTTTCTGATGATAGCCGTGTAGCTGAGGCAGCTTCAGTTGCACAGAAATTACGTAAGATGGTCGTCACTTTATGGTACCTTCAATATTGAATAGTTGTTCAATAATTGAGTTGCCTGATGTGTAAAGTCATAAATTCTTTGTATGATTCCCACCTCCACCTTTTGTAATATGAAGAAGTGAACCTCATTTTAGCTTGACCGCAAATTATCAAATTAGAACTTAGGCTGCATGATATTGGAATTGCTAATAACCAATATAGTTAAAAGGTAGCATTCTATCTTGAAGTCACCACTGACCTCAACAAACACATGCAAATCATTTTCATTATCAATCTACAAACAAGGGCTGACATAGAGGAGGCTATATGATGCCAAATTCTTTACAACTTACTCTTACATCCGAGGAATTCTGTGAGTGTAGAGTTGTAAGTCAGCCATACACATGGTAGATTTATTGTCCTCTTTAAGAGCTAGGTGCTCCATGTGACTTTCTCATGCAGTCTCAATGTTTGATTAGTTAAGATACCTGATAGGAGGAGTTAATTTGTGTCGTTTGTAGCAATTGAGTGGTACACATAACATGGTTTACTGAAACTTTAGCGGTGACTGACTTAGTCAGGAGATGAATTTGTGTGATTATCACAAACTTGCATACCTTTCCTTTAGCATTTACATTCTGAAAACCTTGTTTGGGCATACGCATAACATTGTGTCATGTCATTGCTGATAGTCCATTGTACTATTTACTTGTAGTATGTGGCCATAAAGCAAATAGTTATTGAATATTTGGTGGCTCTTCTCTATCAAATTTACTGTCTTTTCTAAGACATGATTTTTTCTTGTTACTTATCTGAATTTTAGGATCATTTGCTGAGGAAGACATTGGAAGACAAAGCATTTCAGTGCCGTCAGTTGCGGGAAATGCAACTGCCAGCAGAGGATTAGAAGTTGCTGTTGCAAATCTTCAGGATTATTGCAATGGTATGGCAACTTTTTCAGTTCTATGATAGCATTTGGAATGGTGTTTTATAATGATGATTTGCTTTTATTTTCCTCTGGATTGTTCTATATAGAACTGGAGAATAGATTATTGTCTAGATTTGATGCTGCATCACAAAGAAGAGAATTGTCAACAATGGCAGAATGTGCGAAAATTCTATCACAGGTGATTATTCCCCATACAATTAGGCAGAGTTCAGTGATAGGTCTCTCGGGAATCATTTGCTAATTATGGGTTTAACTAGAAAAGCTGCATCTAATATGTTCACAAGTGGTTGACTATTGTACTTAATCTGATTTCTTTAAAGAAATCTAGGAGGGTAGTACAAAAAGCACTCAATCCTCATCTTCTTTTAAGCAATAATTGTGATGGGAATTTCATTAAAAATTGAGAGTTCTTTGCTGCAGTTTAACAGGGGCACTAGTGCGATGCAACATTATGTGGCCACACGTCCAATGTTCATTGATGTGGAGGTCATGAATGCGGACACGAGATTGGTTCTTGGAGATCAGGGTTCTCAAGCCAGTCCCAGTAATGTTGCTCGTGGGCTTTCTTCCTTGTACAAAGAGATCACAGGTTTGGAAGAAACCATTTGTTTGATGCAAGGCCTTGAATTACTCAAAGCATATGTTAGTGTTACATCTTTGTTCTATCTTGTAGATACTGTTCGTAAAGAAGCAGCCACAATTATGGCAGTATTTCCTTCTCCTAATGAAGTCATGTCAATCTTAGTATCGCGAGTGTTGGAGCAGCGAGTTACAGCAATATTGGACAAGTTATTAGTGAAACCATCACTTGTGAATTTGCCTCCAGTGGAACAAGGGGGGCTTTTATTAGTGAGTCCTATTTCTAGTGCCAGTTGTGTTTCTTGTATATCTAGATGTCAGCTTGAAATGTCAATCAGATCTTGACATAATTCCTTCTTCATTGAGGGGTCAGTATCTTAGAATGCTAGCAGTGGCATATGAGAAGACACAAGAACTTGCTAGAGACCTACGAGCTGTAGGATGTGGTGACTTGGACGTTGAGGGTAATTTACTCTTTCTATCTTACAGTCTACTTGTAAATATTCAGTGCATAAAGCTTTGCAATGTTGAAGCAGCTGTTATTTATGTTTAGTTCTGTTATCAAAGGGTTTTATTTACAGTTTTTATCTCATAAATTGTCTTTAACCAATTAACCAGTAGAGTTTCATTTGTAGGTTGTGTTCTAGTTCTTCAATCTTCCCGTCATCCATACATTTGTTTTACTTTGGTGTTAACTGCAATCTACTTTCATTCAGGCCTCACAGAGTCTTTGTTTTCTTCCCACAAGGATGAATATTCTGAACACGAGCAAGCCTCTCTTAGACAACTATATAAAGCAAAGGTTTGTACCAACTTCATGCGCTTTTTTGAATTGACAAATGCATTCGTTTCTCTTCTTCTTTTTCTTCTTTCCCTTTTTTTTTTCTGCAGTGACACACTGGTTACCTCTTGCAGATGGAAGAATTGCGCACTGAGGGCCAGCAGGTCTCAGAGTCAACTGGCTCGATTGGGCGTGCAAGGGGAGCTTCAGTAGCGTCCTCTCAGCATCAGATATCTGTGACTGTTGTAACAGAGTTTGTGCGTTGGAATGAAGAAGCAATATCGAGATGCACATTATTTTCGTCTCAGGTCATGATTGTTCCTGCACTCAATATGACATACTAAAATTCATCATATAGCTAAATATTCATGCACGCACACTCATGGCAATTTCTGATTTCTACAAATTTGCAGAATCTATTATGCATGATATGATAAATTTACTGTTCCTTTTATGACGCCAACAATTGTAGGGGAACTATCTTTTGACTTCACAACCATTGAAAATGTCGGAAATTTCCAAAATTTTGTCCAGTTAGGCTGAAATATGAAGATTTAAGTATGGGAATTGTTACTTTACTGTTTTAGATTAGAAATTTGATGGGTTTTTTATTGACTAAGTTTAATATACTTTTACAGCCTGCTGCTCTTGCAACAAATGTGAAGACAGTGTTCACTTGCTTGCTTGACCAAGTAAGTTGTTTACTTTAATTTGCCAAAATAGGGGAATTATGTACCAGTTACTCAAACATGCTATTTCCCAGGTTGCAATATATATAACAGAAGGTCTTGAACGGGCTAGAGATAGCCTGACTGAAGCTGCAGCTTTGAGGGAAAGGTTTGTGCTGGGCACTAGTGTTAGTAGAAGGGTGGCTGCTGCAGCTGCTTCTGCTGTAATTTCCTAACCGTAACACTTCTTTCTATTTTTGTCTCTATGTTGATGATTTATGAAAGTGATGTTTAGCCTAAACTGGATTAGATAAGTAAAATGATATTGGCATGTAGGCAGAAGCTGCTGCAGCTGCTGGTGAGAACAGTTTCAGATCTTTCATGGTTGCTGTACAACGTTGCGGCAGTAGCGTGGCCATAGTTCAGCAAGTATGTTGGGCCATTTGATTTTGCAAAGTTGTCAAAATTAGATGAGATTCTACATTTTCCAAGAACCTAAATTAGTTTGAATTTTTATCTGCAGTATTTTGCAAATTCTATATCTCGGCTTTTACTACCTGTAGAGGGTGCACATGCTGCCTCTTGTGAAGAAATGGCAACAGCGATGTCCAGTGCAGAGGGTGCTGCATACAAAGGGCTTCAACAATGCATTGAGACTGTTATGGCTGAGGTTGGTTCTTAGCTGTTCTTCTCTTGTATTCTATGATAGCCTCTGTGTGGTAATTTAGTTTTGTGTGGTATGAATTTGAAATGTAAAATTCTTAGGTTGAGCGGTTGTTATCAGCTGAACAAAAGGCTACTGATTATCGGTCACCTGATGACGGAATTGCTCCTGATCATCGTCCAACAAATGCTTGCACGAGGTACTTGTAATGTGTGTGTTGAGCTCAGATCTCATGTGTGAATTTGTCATGGAAGTACTACTATTCTATTATAATCTTTTCAGCATTACTATCATGCTTCTGTTTGCAATTCTTGAAATTTACTCATATCCATGTCTACACACACATTGACTAGCTGGGAATGCTTTAAGAGGAAAAACTTTGAGTGGACATTATTAGCTTTATTGGAGGCCCTAGAATGCAATGCCCTACCTTCTCATATGTCGGGATGACATGAGAAATACGCTTTATACTGATGTATTTGGGAATTAGCATGAAAATTAATCCCAAAATATATTTTATTTGTTTATTTATACTACCAAATCATGCTTTTGAATGTGTGGACTAGGGTTGTGGCATATCTGTCTCGTGTGCTTGAGGCTGCATTCACTGCTTTAGATGGTCTTAACAAACAAGCCTTCCTGACAGAACTGGTGAGATAAATTTTCCTGCTATTGCTTCATATAACGCCTTCTCTTTCTATATGATTTTTCCTAATATTTACTCTTTCCCTCCTGTGTTTTTTCCTAAAAAACGTTTTCATGGCCTTGTTCACTTTTTATGAATATTTATTCTGCAAAATCCATAAGTTGAAGTTGAAATTGCTATGATATAGCACCCACATCTGATTTGTTGGTTTTTTTTTTTTTACCATTATAGGGAAATCGTTTGCATAAAGGACTGCTTAATCACTGGCAGAAGTTCACTTTTAATCCCAGGTAATTCTTGATGTAATATTATATGCCAAGAATGTTATATTGAACTATGGGATGCCCATTGACTGCTTGATCTAATGGGGTTGCGTGTTCAAGTTCTGTTGAATTTCATTTCTGTATCTATTCAAAATTGAAATGTGCTCTTGTCTGTAAGACTGAAGATTTCAAATTTTCAAGAAAGCATTATCTCATCTAACTGTGAAATGTTAATATCTTTGGAATATCTGTGTTGTAAGAGACATTTTAAGCTTGTAGCATTGCAATATCACTACTGTATAGTGTTTTCAGAGAAGGGAAAACAAATGATCTGAAACTTAAGATCCTCATTTCCGTAACTTTATTACCTCTGTTACTTATAAATGTAGCCTAGAAATAGAAATCAGAGCATCCTTTAGTCTTGGAAGCTCACTCCGGGGGTAGTGTTGGATGTAACTGAGTTGCCTCTGGATTCTCAGAAAGTTGAGTCATTCTTTTAGAAACTTAATTAAATTTTCTGCCATTCGCAAGATACGATTAAGTTTTTTTCAAGTTTTTCTGTACGATTCTGAGATCATTTTGTTTCACATTATTCTTTGGCATTATGTTCTCCAATTTTGTTTTGCAGTGGAGGACTGCGGCTGAAACGTGATATAACTGAGTATGGAGAATTTGTGCGCAGTTTTAATACCCCCTCTGTTGATGAGAAGTTTGAATTGTTGGGCATGTAAGTTGCAAGATTTTCTCAACTTTCTATTTTTCCTTGTAGAATGCAATTTCCAATTGTACCAATGATCTATTTCTTTGCAGAATGGCTAATGTGTTTATAGTAGCTCCAGAAAGCCTTTCTACTCTGTTTGAGGGCACTCCAAGTATCCGTAAAGATGCACAAAGGTATCATCCAGCATATACATGGTCATTGTTTCATACAGTTAATTTTAAAGCCGATCATAGTTATTTCTGAGTTTTGCATATCGGAATGAGCTCAATCTTTATTTTGGCTCTGCTATATTCAGCCAAGCATCAAATCCAAACTACTAGAGATGATTAGTATTTCTCTGGTCGGACATCTCTAAAAGACAGACTGCAAAAGCTGCATGAATATTTACAAGTTTCAGTCCAATTCTTGAGAAAAGTTTTTACTTTTGACAAAGGATAATTACTTGGAAAAGTGTACCAGTCTTGGAAATTCTATTTCCCTACGCACCATTTTCATTGGGATTGGTCCACAGATTGGAAAATTTGCCCTTAAATGCATTTGAAAGCTTACATAAATATGCATAGTTGTTGGTGATATGAGCACGATTCCTCTCAGTTATTGTAATCTGAAAACCTCAAAATTCTTGAACCCAACACTAGAAAGGAAGATCTTTAGGATGGAAAGTTGCATTATGAAATTACCTATTTTTGACCTTTGCATGTAACCTTACCTTCCCGGTTTCATGCTTCCTGTTCTGGAGTGATTTAGTTCAAGCAAGGTTGTTTTCCTCTGACGAGTGTTGATGTACTTGGCTGTCGACCAGGTTTATTCAACTTAGAGACGACTATAAGAGTGCAAAACTGGCTTCCAAATTCAGCTCCTTTTGGACTAGCTAGTTGATAACGAATTGAGGTTGATATATACAGAAGATCCAGCTTCACAGTTGGATTCTCATGGTTGGACTGAAATCAAGTCAGTGACTTGTTTGGGAATCAGTTCTGTTCCAAGTACCATTGAGCTGACAGAAGAATCGGGTAGAGCTTTTCTCTTGAATCTTTTTTTATTAGTTTAATTTCTCTACTTCTCAATCATGGTTTTATGATAGATGTAATAAACATATGTTTTTGATGCTCCATTTGTATGTTAGGCTTGCGATTTTGTCATCCCTTGGCCTCTATATCCTTGTAAATGATGATTCTTAGACTTCACATCAGGGGTGAGATTGCTTTGTTCCATATGATGGATGTATCCTTGAATACATAACTATTACTAGATGAAAGTAGTGCATTCTTGTATTTTTCTCAAACGAACAATTTCCATCATAGTTTCTCCATATACAATACACCGCTTATATATGACCTCTTCAAGGGATTCAGGATTTTAGTTTCTTGTTTGTTTGTTTTTTTTTGTAAGCCCACGAGATGTCCTAAGAGGGTCTCAATTTATGAGAAGGCGTCTTTAAATCAACCATTCTCAAACTAATTTTCGCTTGCACCGGGTCAGCTCGTAAAGAGTAAAGTGCTGATCAAATAAATTTTTCTATTTTCAGGACTCGAATTCGAGACCAGATGAGAGTGTTGAATCACTTATATTAACCTATTTGGTTAATTTATTGTTTTTATTTTGATAAAAGGATGGAAATTATTAGCAAGCTTCTAGGCTTGGCAAAAAGTCGGATTTGACAGGCTTTGTGTTGGTTTTGGGTCTATATTCAGGCCTAGGCCTGGATCAGCTCGTTGCCAAGCATTAAAGCTTCAAGTTGTTCCCAATAGCTCCATGGACTGTAAACACCCAAAAAAGGCCACAATAGCAACTCATGATGGAACTGCCACATACAGGGGCTTAAAATTGCCTTGTACTTGCACCAAAGCCTCACAAATTGGCAAGAAGAAAAGGTTCACCAACTGGTGATTAAGACCTCTTGTCACCTCTTTAAGTTGTGGTGGGTGGGGCGCCTCCTGTTTATGCTAGTGTGGCACATCCCTCCACTATCTACCACACACCTCTCCCCCCCTCTCTCTCTCTTCTGGATTCCAATATAGCATAAAGAGAATAGATTGACCAAGTACTCTCAGTGGGGTAGTTCATGGGTGGTTATCCTCTTGGATAGACAAGGTATCTATATCTATCAGTAACATCTAGTACCACCAACCCCATGAAAGTAACTTCTTCTAAGATGTTCAAGACCCACACTCTCCACTATATCCTAACGTAGTGCCTAATTCATTATATTGTCAGCGCACAACCGTATCGAATCTTCCACTAATTTTTGCTGCAAAAGGTTGAATCCTCAATCCAAAGTGTCCCTCACATTTCGACCCGATGAAATAACTTGGAAGATATAAATCAGGTACTCAACGGTCCGCTAAAGAGGAAGTGAACAACCCACAGGCTTACAAAGAGTCCACCTTCAAAACTTACAAAGGGCTCAAGAGTGTTGCTCCCACACTGCAAACCGTAAGATTCGAACCTTACATTTTGTTGTAAATCTGTCCCTCCGAAACCAAATGAGATACGCCCTAATCTTCCACTAATTCTAGCTAGATGCCTTCTTGTATCTAATTCTAGTTAGATATGTAGGAATTGACTTTTAGAGGTGTATACTTTTAAGAGCCAAAATGTTTGACCAAAACCAGTTTAAGGTTCCCCATATCTATCAATCAAGTCCATACTCTATTCTCTATAATAGGTGGAAAAGCGCATAGATTGAAAAGGGGCAAAAAGGGATGTGTCGACTCAGAATTTGTAGGTGATGGGTAGTAGTAGTAGTAGTAACGGGATCTTATCTCTTACCCTTTTTTCAGCTGCTCACATCATCACTACGTCTTCAAGCTTCTCTTGCTTTCTTTCCTTTTTTTTTTAGGGGTGTGTGATTTTACCATTTTTTCAGTGAAAAGTTAGTGATCTCCAAGCATTAAACACTTGGTTAACAAAAAGAGAAGGAAGGGTTCATCAATTGATGGAGTTTGACTTGTTGGTTCATTATGTCGAGTGTAATTAGGTAGGCTATTAATTGCTTATCCCCTCTCTTTTTCTCATAGCTAATGTCAAAAGTCAACTTAAAAAAAATTAATTTGCTATCATTTTCAAAAGTCCTATTTTTCTCTACATTTGACGATATCAGTTTACTTGTTTTTATTACTCTGTTCTATAAAAATCTATCCATTCAATAAATAAGACCTATAAAAATTAAATAATTAAAAATGAGTCAGGAGAAGTAGAATTGTTGGAAACATATTTTTTTGTTCCCACATTTTATACGATATATCATACTCAAATCGAAGTAAAATAAATTTAGGTGCACCTTAATACATAATTCCATATTTCAAATCTAAGACTTTGAATTTAACCATACAAATTGAATTGTATTCAATTGTTTGATTTGACTTACAATGTTGATATAAATCAACAATTTCAACTTGGTAGAAAATTCACTGACATTTCAACTCTGAAGAGTTTTAGTAATACGCAATTATGCTCAAATTATTAGAGAGGTTGTTTCTAAATAACCCATATAAAAAAACTATTAAATCAAGCTAAGTAGAAAAAAAAACTTAAGGTTAAAGTATTACCTATTTATAAATTTACGCAAATCTCTTTATAACAATGATATCAAGTAAAAAGTTTGTCTCGTGATCGATTGTAAGTAATTATTTAATATTTTATAATAATAACTATTAATATTTTATAATAATAACTATTAAAATTTATCAAATCATACTCATATAATTGATGTTATACGTAAATCTTAGGTTGCATTCTTATTTCTTATATCTAAGAAACATGACAAATGATATTATAACCTCTTTCACACATTTGACCGTTGTAATTATTATTATATCGAAATTAAGTATGATTAATTTTAGAACTTTGGTCAAATTCTAAATTTAAAATAATGCGTCGAGACGGTGGGCCCTGCGTGGTTTCAATTCACTTCAACGCCCTCGTGCAACCCACGTCGAGGAAGGAAGTATATCATGTCATTCATCACCGCCGTCTGATTGGCTTCACACTTACAAACCATCCCAAGTCATTCAGGTTGATACTGGACCGTCCGATTCGGACCTAGCTGAATCATGAGGCACGTCATTCGCGTCATGATTCACTCTCTTTTGTGAAAAGCGGTGGGCCCAACAAAATCCCCTAGCTATATAAGAGTCACGTCACCTTATCTCACGCACGGCTCACGCGTTTTTATCCCTCTCTCTACTTTATCGTATTCTCTCAACTTGTGACAGCTGGTATAAACGACTAGTCGGCGAGTACTTGCGCTTTTACATCGGAGTCTTACTTATATTACGAGAATTGAGGAGGGCCTTTTTTTATTGCTTTGGTATATTTTGGAGTTTATAATAATTATTAATTCGTTAATTTCACATTTAAGATACATAAAATATATTTTTGGGAGGTTATAATAACTCATTACAACAATACTATGTATGAATCTCATTTATACGTAAAATTAGCAATGGAGTCAGAAATTTATAATAGGAGGGTCAAAATATTTAATTTTTTTGAAATTTTAAGGAGTTCAATACATTATTAGCCC
>JANTNU010000009.1:24686796-24697427 GCA_024752395.1 Erythroxylum havanense | reverse complement strand
TTGGACATGATATATAAGTTGCAAATAACTTATGAAATGAATCATTCTTAACCATTGAGAAAATCCGAAAGAAAGAAAACGAGAGGAAATAAAAGCGTTTAATGGAATCGACATCTAACGAACACAAGATCATGGATACGGGTACGCAAAACTCGAATCGATCCTATTAATGATTTTACAACGTCCTTATGTATTTTATTGTAATTCTTTACTTAAATATTCTGCGTGTTAGTTTTTATTTATTTATTTTGTTAACCTGCATTATTATTTTTTTATCACATCTGTATGTGGGCCTATCAGAAATAACCTTTTACTGTATAGGGATAAAATTGCGTACTATCAGACCTTTCTAAACTCCATTTCACTGTAAGATTTCTGACTGGGTGTGATGATGACGATGAAAAAGAAGACTTATGTCATTTTTAAATAATGTTATCCTTACATGAGATAAGTAATAATTTTAAAAATATTAAAATAAAAAACTATTGACCTTCAAACCGTGACGAAAAGCTCACTTAAAGCTTGTGACCCGTGACCACTACCCAATAGGCTCATCATGAGCATATGGTAGAAGTCAATTAAAATAAAGTGTTAATTACTTAAAACTTTTATAATTTATTATTTCAGTAAATCGCTAAAATATAATTAAATTAATTTGAAAGGTTCCCACATAAATATTATTGAATATTGATATAAATATTAATAAAATTGAAAGCAACACTACAATTTTGTATGAAACATTTTCTTATTATAATAAAACACAAAATCTCCATTAATATTTAGTGTTTACTTATGGAAATTTTACTAATTTTGAATTTCATCAATATTCATGTAAAATTTTCATCAAATTCATAAGATAATGTTTTAAATTACTTTTGTATATATTTTTAAGGATTATAGGGTTAATTTATAAAATAATTTTAAATATAGAATGGAAGTTATGACATTTAATCTTTTAAAAATTATTTTGAGATAAAAACATTAATTTTAAAGAATTTGATTAGGAATGATAATTAAATTGGAATTCAATTTAGCTTGAAGTCAAGAGGTTAGGTCTTAAGAATTAGCCTGAGATCTTATCAAAAATATTCGAATAGACAAATATTAGTTTGAGAGAATATTTTAAAATAATATTATTTTAGTTTTAATTTTTAAAAATAATTTTATTTTAAACGATTTTAGTGATTACAACTAAATGTTTTAAATGTATTAGACTTTTTGCTGAAATAATTGAAATTGAAGTTAGAAAGGCTTGAAAGAACAGGCGCTTAGAGTGGGGACTAAGGAGCTCCTCGCCTTATAATATGGGCTTGCATTTGTTAACAATTACTCCTGGGCCGGCCTTATGAACGAATCCGACTCCAAGGAGGCATTGCACTGTCTCACCCTCTCTGATGATATATTATTCTTTCATCCTCTAGCCCATCTTATACATGATATCCACTCCTACTTGGAAAAGACTCATCGATACAACATTGTTCACGTGTTTCGCGAAGGTAATCAATGTGTGGATTTTTTAGCTCATCTAGGTTCGGGATGCCCACATTCGGAGAGCGTCTGGAGTACACCTCCACCTGGTCTTCATCACTATCTGCGCGCTGATGCGCAGGGTGTAGCGTTTACTCGTTAATTTTTATTGTATTCGTCAGTTGTAACAAAAAAAAAAAGAGTGGGAACTATTTTAATATACCTTTATTGTGAGCCTTTTGCTTGAGATTATTTACGGATCTTGTTCATGGATCAATAAAAATATGCAAAAGTTCTATTTTCCTTAGCCATTATATGAATTTCTCCTTTTTGGTTGTGAAAATGCAGAAGAAACTGTTTAGGGATTACTAAATATAGGGATGTGAGGGTGCATTCAATTGTTAAATAAGCAAATTTGATTAAGGAACCGAGTTCATCTATTGGTGGATTAAAGTATCTGCTCAAACTGTGATTATAAATAAGTATCTACTCAGACTGTGATCATAAATTGAGCCCAACAAAGAGGGGTCAAAACTCTGGAATGATATAGAAGAGTCAGTAGGGAGTATTTCAATCTAACAGCCTGTTTAGTTATCGTCTTCAGTATGCAAAGACAGGATGAGACGAAACAGGATATGACATGACAGAATAAGAATTGAAGACAGAGAGATGTTTGGTTGCGGTGAACAGAACAAAGATAATTATCCGCGTCCCGAGTACAAAAATGTGTTTGGTTGCCGTCTTCAAAACAAATAATAGTGTTAATGACAAAAATGTCCCTGTAATGTAATAAGACTTGTTGATGTAATTCAATGTTATTATTATTATTATTAAGTTTAATAATATTATTATTATATTATTAAATATAATAATAATAATTATAATTATAATAATAGTAATAATAATAATAATTCTTATAATAATATTAATACATTATAATACTAATAATAATAATAGCAATAATAAAAATAATATTCATAATATTAACAAAAATAATCATAGTATTAAAATTAAAATTATAATAATAATAATAACAACAACAACAACAACAACAATAACAACAATAATAATAATAATAATAATAATAATAATAAATATTATTATGACCTACTGTTAATATTGTTTTTAACAAGTTGTTGGTCATTTTTAATGAGAGGGTATGTTGGTCATTTTTAATTCTTGTCCTACCGAAAAAATTTCTGTATCATAATTTTGAATAGAATAAAAATTTGTCTTTGTCTTTTAAAGACGGAACAGAATTTGGTGAAGACGGTAAACAAACACGTCATAGGACAGAGTGTTTATGTCCTCATTATCCGTCCTCACGTATGAAGACGGTAACCAAACAATGGGTAAAGTTTGGATTGAAGTAAAAACAATCAAGGGCACTACCTTCCTTCAACTTTCTGGGGTAACTTCATTAATTTCTCAGTGAGCTACTAATTATTGCAAGGCTTCTGTTCTCTACTTTTCCACACAGTTTACAGTAGATCTAACTAGATACAAAGTGTTTGAAGGAGGACTTTTATGCCTCAAAACTGAGCCCAACAAAGAGGGTCAAAACTCTGGAATGTTATAAAAGAGTCAGGAGGGAGCACTCTAATCTAAAGGCAATTTGCAAATCTAGGATTTGAATTGATGTATTCCTTTCTGTTTCTTATTAAATAAATGACATCTTCTTCTAAAAATCATAGCTATTATGAGCATGATAGTAGAAATCTCATTGCTATTACTCAAAATTAGATAGGGGTCAAGATGTAGTTGAACCTGGGTCGCTAACTCGAGTGTCCCTCGAACTACTTGACTCAGGTTATTGCCTTCGTAAGGCTAAAATCATTGGTTCAAATATAATAATAGGTAAAAACGGTTGACCTCACTGCTTTTTAAGGTTATATAAAACATCATTGAGCATGTGAACTTGCATACCTGTAACGGGGAATGCATCGAACTTTTGGGCTAATTGTGACCTCCCGAAAGGAGATGCATCACGTAGTAAAGAGAGATTAGTTATAAGTTTCGGCCTAACTGATACCTTACGAGGGACTAAAAAAAAATAAAAATGAACATGTGGGTCTCCGTAATAAATATGTCTCATTCAGTCATTCCTTTCAGATTTAAAATGTAGGTGAAGGGATTGAGCCAAATCGAATTGATGATGAAGCCGACTAAAATTGATTGTCATCCTTTATTGTGACCAATGTAACCTTAAAATGACCAAGCAAAACAAGTTGACACAAGGCCTACAGTCTATAGAAGGCCCAAGCCAAGAGGTCCCATTTTCAAATACTAAATGCTCTTCTCTGGAATTAAATGCTGCAGCTGGAAAATCCACCCACCTTCACTCAGAAAAACCATCTCCACTGGTCCTTCTCTCAAATGGATTTCTCAAATCCCACTTCAATCCTCAAATGTCCTCCTCCACCACCACCACAACAACCACCGTGCCCACTACCGCAACCTCTTCTCTCTCCTCACCGATCACAACTTCCAACTATCTCACAAATCTTGGGCTTGGCTACTCCATAGCCATAGCTCTAGGCTTTTTAGTCCTCCTCTCCACTGTCCTCTTGGCTTCTTACATCTATTGTCGTGCTCGTAACCGCAGAAACAACGACAGCGGCGACAGCGGCCAGAACTCTCCCTCTGACGGCATAATTCTCCCTAGCATTATCTTCGTCGCCCAGGAAGATGAAGAATTGGGTGGGCGTGTGAATGACGACTCTGTCGCTGTTGGGCTCGACCAGGCTGTAATCAACTCTTATCCCAAGTTTCAATTCACCAAGGAAAGGTCTTTGAATGGGAATAATATTAAAAATGATGATGCTAGTTGTTCGATCTGCTTGTGTGAGTACAAGGATTTGGAGGTCTTACGAATGATGCCTGAGTGCCGGCATTATTTTCACTTGTGCTGTATTGACCCTTGGCTTAAGCTTAATGGGTCTTGCCCTGTTTGCCGGAATTCGCCGTTACCGACGCCGTTGTCCACACCGTTGTCGGAGGTGGTGCCTCTGTCGCAGTACGCGGCTGATCGTCGGAGGAGGTGAAATTCGATCAATTCCCTTAGTGGCAGGTTGACGTTTAATGTTCTTGAGAATTGTAAATTTTGTTATCTTGGATGGTTGGATTTAGAATCAGAAGTGCATTTTGTTACTGGATTTCGATTTCAGGCTGGCAAGTTGAAGGAATGTTGAATGAGAACACCTGAAAGATCCGGACTTTCTGGTGCCTGAAGTAACAGAATTTGGGATTTGTATGTTATCTCATGTTTTGAAATTGATTTCAAACAGTATTCTTTACTTTTAGAGCATAGATTTTGATTCCTGAATCCTCTTCTCGTCTCCGGTTTCAAGTTCCTTTGAGCTCCTGTTACGAAAGTGTTCATTTGATCACTGTCACCAGCATTGGAAGGAACAGTCATTTTCGTGCTTCCAACAGACAAAGGCGACTAACGACTCATTAAAGTTTAAACAGTACTTATATCCAAATTTGTTTCACATAATAATAGTACCCACATGCAGGGACTGTTCCTGACTTGCCCTGAATTCCTGCGGTATTTTGGACTCACTTTTTTTTTCAATGACCAACTGAACTAGCCGGGCGAGCAACCGTTGCTTGATTGTACTTCAAGAAAGTGTACAGTTTATATTGAAATGGTGGCCACCTTTCGTCAATTCGATGGAATCGTTGGACTAATCACCTGTGGGTGAAATGGAACCATAAAAAATGGTGGAACTATCGTTGAATTTCCCAGGATTGCTTGTTTCAAATTGCTTCTTTTTATATTTCTTGGTGAATTATTATATGGTTAAGTGGCCTTTCGTTAATATACAATATCTAATTAGATACTACAAAATGATGCAAGGGCTTGACTGGCAATCTCCAAATGCCTCCTGCAAGTTCCTCTTTCTATGAGCCTAAGTCGAATTCCGAGGATTGCCACCATCAAGGAGATTAAATACCTGTTTAATAAATATGATTCTGGACTCTGATCTGAGAGTAATCTTCCCGTAAGAATTAATATATGATCCGAGTCAAACATGCCGTGCTTGCTATCCTTGGCTGCCATTTCAGGCCATTATCTTTGAGCTTGAGCGTCTCAGGTACACAAGTTGTTCATCCGTACTTATCCCATGAGTGTTGTTTTCTTGTGGAGTTTCTGTATATCCATTGGCCCTTTCATCTGAGTTCATGCTCTTTGCGTTTGACTTAAAAAACCATTCGAGTTAGTGAGTCAATTCGACTTACCTGTAGATAGTTCTGATTCCCAAGTTTCCCTGAAGAAGATGCGAAAACCTAATATTTCTATGAAGATTGGAAAATGGGGTTGTATTCACAGGCCGATTTATATGCTTGGTGTTCTTGTTCTTGTGATAAGTATTGCAACTTTGACCAGATTATACTCTATCAGATCTATTTTTAGTTCAGATACCTTCTGCAAAAATGAATTTATTGATGGTCAAGGTGGAGTTATTAGTGAAGAACATATAGGAATAAGAACTATAACAGACAAAATCGAAAGAGAACTGAGTGAGATTAGAGATCTGCGAGTGGATTCGTCAGCAGCAGCATATATGTCAAGATATGGTGTTTTTCTTGCTGAGGTTTTGGTGATGATCAAGTCATTACAGACAAATTTGCCAGAAGAAGGTCGTCAGGAGAAGGATGGAATTAGATTTGTTCATCCCCTGATGAAACCCAATGAATCCGCAAATTTCTTCCTAATAGAAGAGATTCGTAAATATGTCAGAGTCAAACCAAACAGATTAGGGAAGCAAAATTTTATGGGGGCTAATGGAACATTCACAAGCATTGGTCACGCGTGTTTTGACATGAAGAAGGAACTTGAAGAGTACATGGACTATGATGTTGGTGAAATCTGCAACGATGACTGGAAACTAGCTCAGAGACTTATGGTTCATGGCTGCGACCCTTTACCAAGAAGAAGGTGTCTGTCCAGAGCTCCAAAGCTATATAGCAAGCCACTACCTATAAATGAGTCCATGTGGAAGCTGCCTGATGATCGAAATGTTCGATGGAGTCACTATAGATGCAAGACCTTCACTTGTCTCGCTAGTAACAGCACTCGTAAAGGATTCTTCAAGTGTGCAGATTGTTTCAATCTTTCAGATCACGAAATGCCCAGATGGATCAAACATGTTGATTTGAACACCACCATCACAAATGTCACTACAGATTTCCTGATGCCTGAAATACTTGGAATCAAGCCTGGAGAGATCAGGGTTGGATTGGATTTCAGCGTAGGAACCGGGACATTTGCTGCTCGAATGAGGGAGTTCAATGTCACCATAGTCTCAGCTACAATCAACCTTGGAGCACCTTTTAGTGAGATGATTGCTCTCAGAGGACTTGTACCTCTTTACCTGACCATAAACCAGAGGCTTCCTTTCTTCGACAACACATTGGATTTGATACACACAACAAGGTTTCTTGATGGTTGGATCGATTTGGTGCTCCTGGACTTCATATTGTATGATTGGGATAGAGTCCTGAGACCAGGTGGTTTGCTATGGATTGACAGCTTCTTCTGTTTAAAAGAAGATTTGGATGATTATTTGGAAGCTTTCAAGATGCTTAGATACAAGAAACATAAATGGGTGATTGCTCCAAAGCTGGATAAGGATGATCGAGAAGCGTTCTTCTCTGCTGTTCTTGAAAAGCCTCCCAGACCATTTCGTTGATCAGACACCTGTGGTTGGGTACTACTGAGGTATGAGAATCACTATCAAATCAGTGTCATCTCTTAGCTTTGATCGATGCTTCGACAGGAGCATAAGTGAAAGAGATTCTGCTTTGGAATCTCAACTTTTGTACTCTTTATACATGTGTAACATAAAGGCATTGACAATTAAGGAGAGTTAATCTCGACAAGTTTGGTCATTTTAGGCCAACGTTTTCAGATAAAGCTAAGAACGTGATTATGGATTTCATGGATTTCTACTTTTGGATATTCAGCAATATTTTTAAAATCTGGAAGTTAAATCAATAAAATAAGTGTAGAACGAGGAAGCTCACTTTTATGGAGAATCTATATCAAGAACCTAGTGATAAAACATAGGCATTAGTTTTGACACTACACATTAATCCAAAATCTGAAAATATTAAGTTTATGGGTTATATTTATTTATGTGCCCTTCACTAGCTCTATCTCTTTTTAATGTAAGATTCCTACGCAAATTTGATATCTTAGCAATAAGTAATTTAAGATTTAAAAAATTAAATTAATATTAGATTGTCATAAAATTGATTAAAGACAAATAAAATTGAAGTATTTGTGAAATAATTGAAAAAATTGACTTTATTTGTTGAAAATTTTAAAGTTTAATTAAAAATAATTTTAAATAAAAATTAATTGGTTTATTTTAATTTATAAAAAATAATTATTTTACAAAAATTTATCAATTAATTAATTGATTGATTGATAGATTGATTTTTAACAAAAGATATTAAAATAAATTAACTAAAAAATTAAAAATTGAATCAAAAAATTGACCGGTTCAAGATTTTTTACAATTAAACTGGTCAAATAATTTTATATAATAAACTAATTAATTAAATTTAGATTGTAAATATATTTAAATTCAGTCAAATTTAATAATTTGTACGAATTTGATTAGCTATAATAAATTAATCAAAATTAATTTAAATTAACTTAAAATTACTAATTTAATTTGATTTGATTTAAATAAAAATTAAATTTGAATATTCTAAAAAAAAGTATATATTATTAAGAAGATTCTTCAAAAATATTATCAATTCAAATCAAAAAAGTACCTGGTGATTTTATGTTTAAAATATATTTTTACAAGTTTAGAATCCACCATCCCCTTAAATCTAGTTTAGAAGGTTTATTAATGTCTGTATAATATATTGAAAAAAAGTTTAAATTGCTTATAAAGTTAAGTGTATTTTGGTCTTTTAATTTTTTAATTAAATTAATTTTAAAATTTTATTTTTGTTAATTAAAATTCAAAATTGTCAACATATAAAAAGATGAGATTCATTTATATTTAATCAACAATGATATAAAAAATAAAGTTAATTTGACGAAAATTAAAATAAAAAAATCAATTTTTTGCTTAAATCAAAGTTCCATGACTAATTTATTTTCTTAATATATTCCTTAATATTCCAATAATCTTTGTCAATGGGCCGACAAAATGGCTTGAGATTAGACCTAGTCTAGCCCGAAATCAACATGTTAAGCTTGGGTTTACTGAGCCTTTGGTTAGGGCTGCTCGGACCTGGTAATGCAAAAGGACGTTGTTTTGTCATAAAATGATATTGTTTTTTTTTAAAAAAATTCGGGGCGAGCTCTAGTCGGTGGCCTTGGACCCAGTTAGACCTGACCCATTATCGTCCTATAATTTTGACTTGCAGTCTAATAATATGAGTTTTAATTAGATACCATAATGTCCATGCGTTAGGTTAACGTGGAACCGATTAAGAATATTTTAATGCATCAGACGACTAAAAAGTAGTGACCTATACTATATCTCATCTGTTCAATTTTGTGGAATTTTTTTTGATAAAGAGGAAAAAACGCTACAAGTTACATGATTGATCACAGGAGGCTAATCTCGATGATATCCTTTAGAAGGATCGAGGCGCACCCTAAGGGTGCATGTACAAAAGTGGTGACACCTAAATCAAAATGTACAACAAAATTGGCGAGCTAATCGACACATCGATTTCCTTTGCGGTAGATATGACGGGGGACCACGACTTAGTTGCGAGTTAACAATTCATTAATGCCCATGATTAGCGGGTTGAGCGACATGGAGCGTTTAGTGGACTCCGAAAGAATCCTCAATGCTATCTGAGAGTCAATCTTTAACTCCACCTTGCGGTGTCCAAGATCCCACTCCAGATGCAGTCCATAGAGGACTCCCCAAAGTTCAGCGGATACTGAGGAACACTAACCAATGTTGTGAACAAAATCTCCTAATCAAGTACCAGAGCTATCCTGAATAAGGCCGCTTGCTGAGGCCGAATAGGTTGAGCTTTTGCATGCCCCATCAATGTTTAATTTGACTCAACCAGGAGTAGGTGTGCTCCATCCTATGAGGTGCTCCTGTCGGGGATGACGATCAGGAAGTGTTCGGTTGCGTCAGAACTTAGCTTGTTGAATTTGATAAGCGTATTCCATAACGAGGTGAGCTGGAGAAGTCGGCTAGGACAATTGTGGATCGAACAGGGCCATGTTCCTCCAAAATTAAAGGAGCCAACAAACGGTATCAAAGAGGAGGGACCAATCTAGGCTAGAAGAAAGCTGTGTTGCAAGCTGGTGTTGTTGGAGATTTTGGTGAAGCCAATCCTGTGCATTGAGAGTAAAAAAGTCTGAAGTGATGATGTTGGGCCCGAGTCCCGGATCCCCAAATCCCGAGGCGGCCCCTCGGGTTGCACCAGCGACGAGCTCTCCCAAACTTCGGACCCGATCCCAACATCCATACATAAGTCGATTCACACACATACATTCTCATACAATCGATCATCAACGCATGCATTCTAACCATGTATTAATCATCCCAATTTCATAAGCCATCAAGTCAAGAAATTAAACAAGTATTCTTAACAATACACATTACATAATAAAGTTTGAATCCAAAATACAAGAATCATGCTCCATGATAGTATGCTCGGAGGGCCAACCAAAGACTAACTTAATACAAAGCTCCTAACTAGTTTGAAGTTTCGATGCCTTGCAAGATCAACGATCGTTCTGTTCTGCACCTGAGGAGTGGGAGATAAAAGGGTGAGCTGCGAAGCTCAGTGACATATAGATTTATAGTCATTGGCAACGAGCCACACATTCAAGCATATATATGTATAAATAAGCATATAACAAGTCATCAATCTATCACCTTTCAATCATCACAAAATATGTCATATGATTACCCAATATAATAATTTAACATGCGTCATGCTCAACAAATCAATCATGTATGCACAAACAATTGGCTCGAGAGTTCCGTAAAATGATCCGATTAAACCGAAGTTTATACCGTAAACTATCCGAGTTTGATTTCTCAAGGATCTCGTTGCCTCAAACGGGCAGCTGGGAAAAGACTATACGTCGACGTGCACGTGACTCCATCCGTTACTCTCTCACCCAAACAAAGCACATAACAAATCCTTTCATGCTC
>JANTNU010000009.1:24621228-24633312 GCA_024752395.1 Erythroxylum havanense | reverse complement strand
CACTAAAGTTCGAAGAACGTATATTACAGTATAAGGACAGCTGACAAGTTCTTAGAAATTTGATTCAGTTGCTTTTACAACGTGACATTTAAGAATTTTCATAATAAACCTCACCTTCTGAAGTAATATAATTATATTAAAAACTTCAAGCAAAGGACATGAAGATGGAACCCTTATTTTTGACTGATTTGGATATAAGAAGATAAAAACCTTCATTTTTTCCCTTTTTTTAGGTCATTCAAAAAGAGTTTCTTTACTAATTATAGATAGGACTGCGTATTATTAGACTTTCTAAGACTCATATTTTAACAAAATTTTTACTAAATTGTTGTTGTCACTTTTATTCCATGTTGTTATTAAGATTTGACTGTTACATAGAAACGAGTTAATTAATATTAAAAACCTCATCTTGCTAATTGTTGGTGAATATATAAAATTAATTAAGTTGGTCTTACATATCAACTTAAGCTATTGTGATAAAACGATCACTTAATATGATATCAAAGCTTTTATGACTAAGTGGTCGTGAGTTCAAATCCTATCATCAACCTATCATTCAGCGCAAGGTAGAGTGAGTCTGTGCAAGTTTCAAATCCAAAAGGCTTTCACTTTAGAGGGTATGTTAGTGAATATATAAAACTAATTAAATTAGCCTCACACAATAGCTTAAGCTATCGTGGTGAAACAGTGACTTAACATTAATAATATTATCAATAAATCGAAGATAGAAAAACAAATCAATTAACTCAAAAATGCCAAAACGAAAAAAATGAAAGACTCCATTGTCAAACAAATACCATTGGTCCTTTCATGCTCTATCCGTACGCTTTTGATTCTTAGGACTTGAAACAAATCTGTCTCAAAAGCTCACTTTTAATACTTCCAGGTAACTTGAATTATCGCACAATGGCGAAGTAAACGAAATGCATACTCCTAATTAATTCCTATGGCAATGTAAAAAAACACAATCATTGTCTAAACTTAAAACATTGTTTCATCAACTAATTAGGACAAAGTTTTGGAAGCTAATTTCTTAATCGCATGTTAGAATAAAATTACTAAGATTTGTATAACTTAAATTCAAATATTTATCAATTTGCTTAAAAGATACTTTATCCACTTTGGTCATCGTAATGCTTAGGCCATAGCATGACTCCTCCATATACTTGGTAGAATTCTTGATTGCAGGAGGCACCTTGGAGGTTAGATCAGGTACAGGAATAAACCCACTTCCTGCTGCTTCTGAAGATGCCAGCAAACCCAAGAAGATCTTGGTCGCTGGAATATCTGATGTCCACTGCTACCATGCATCTTTAAGATATTGGCTTATATCACCACGAGTGTATTGGCATGGAGGATTATTGTGGAATTGGACCCAAAGATAGTCAAAGAGCCATTTCTTCGGTGTTGTTCCTAGCCAAATGTCAGGAAATGTAGAAAGAGAAAAGAAGATAAAACAGTGGAGAAATAAATTTAAAGTGTCTTTTTATTGTTCACTCTTACGTAATGACTAATTCTCTTATGTAATGATACTAAGGTTTAATACGCTTGGTTCTGCTTTAGGGTGCATGATTTTTTGTAAGATTAATTGTGGATTTATTATAACAATAAATCTTTTTTGGCTGCACTTGTTTCTATTTCATATCTTGTAGAATTCTTATTAACCATATTGCTTAACAAGCTGTGGTTGTGGCAGCCATATATTTAGCTTTTGTGCTGGACAAAGCAATCACCTATTGCTTTTTTTATATCCACAAAATATCTCCTCCACCATAGCAAAACGCAAACCTAATTGTGCTTTTCTTGTCATCTACCAAACCAAGAAATCACTATCATTATAAGCTACAAGATCCTTAATTACATTTTTTATACCTAATCTTATAACTTATTGTACCTTAAATATATCTTCACATTCTTTGAGCAGCCCCAATATGATGTTTGCTTGGACTATGCATGTAATGAGAAATTAAACTTATTGCAAATATTATATCAGGTCGAGAACATTTAAGATACATCAAACCACCGACTAAGCTTCTGAAATACTTCTCATCCGCCTTCTTAACTCCATCTCCTAATAGGAATTTATCATTGGCATTAAGAGGAGTTTTGACAGCTTTGCAATTTACCATGGCAAAATTCTTCAGTAAATCTATAGCATACTTCTTTTGACAGGGATAGATCCCACTTGCATCTTGAACAATTTCTAAAACTAAAAAATAATGTAGGAGTCCCAAAGCAAACATATCAAATGCCTCCATCATGGCGTCCTTAAAGGTATTCATTAGGGCAAAAGAATTATTAGTATAAATTATATCATTCACATATAAACATATAATCAAATAATCATTACCAAAACTCTTGACATACAATGTAGGCTTATTTGCACTCCTTAGGAAATTGTTTATGAGAAAATAGGAATCAATTTTAGCATACCAAGCTTGTGGTGCTTGTTTGAGCCTGTAGAGTGCTTTATGCCATTTGAAAACCTTGTGTTCAAATCCTTTACTTCAAAGCTTTTTGGTTGCTCAACTTACAGATGCTCCACAAGATCACCATTAAGAAAGGTTGACTTTATATCTAGATGATATATAGGCTAACTATTTTGCACAACCATGGTTAGAAATATTCTAATTGTATCCAAATAAGCATGCCTTTTGATGACCAAGTGAGCTTTGTTCTCCTTCAATGAACCATCTGGATTGAACTTGGACTTAAAATCCATTTAGGTCTAATAACATCTTTCCTTTTAGGAAAATCAACCAAAGTCCAAGTCTTTTTTTTCAATAGCTATCAAATCTTCTTTCGTTGCTCTAACCCATTCGTCCTTATCACCTGCATCTTCAAAAGTATGTTCTATGGCAAGACAAACAAAATCAGAGATAACATAAAAATTTGACTAATGTCTTACTTTTCTTATAGGAGAATTCAAAGTAGAATCTTCTAGGTATTGTGCAGGTGTATTGTTGTTATCTGATCCAAAGTAGAATTCAAATCAAGATACTCTAAATTATATTATGTAATATCTTTAATGGTATGTGTAGCATCATTTTCTGCCCAATCCTAAACATCTACTTCATTAAAGATGACATCACGACTAATAATTAATTTTCAGTATTGGGATTGAAAAGTCGATAGCTCTTTGTCTTCTTGCTATAACCAATAAAAATGCATTTATGCTTTTTACATCAAGCTTCCTTCTTAATTATGATGGTACATGAGCATAGGCAATTGAATCAAAAACTCACAAATGGCTAACATTGGGGCTTTTATCAAATTAGGCTTCATCAGGTGTTTTTTCTTTGACGACTTGTGTTGACGATCGGTTGAGAACATATATAGCAATAGCCACTACTTCTGCCTAAAAACTTAGTGGAAGATGCTTATCATTCAACATAATTTTGGCTGCTTCAACAATTGTTCTATTATTTCATTTTGTTACATCATTTTGTTGTGGTGTATAGCTTGCTGTCAGTTACCTCTAGATACAAAAATGGTTGCAAAATAATTCAAACTCTTTGGATTTAAATTCTCCACTGCGATCAATTTGGACTTTCATGATTGAACACTTATATTCCTTCTCCACTTCAACTTTACATTTCTTGAATAACTCAAGAGCCTCTGCTTTCTCTTTTAGGAAATACACTCATCACATTCTCAAGAAATCATCAACAAAGATAAGAAAATACTTACTTCATTTTACTGATAATGTTTACATCGATCCATAAGTATCAACATGAACCAACATTAAAGGTTTAATGGCTCTCCAAGACTTGTCTATAGGGAACCTTTCACGATGATGTTTCCTAAAAATGTGAGGTTCACATTTATAAGAATTCAGGTTCTGTGCAGCTGGTAAACCTGTCACCATCTTCTAGTTATGCAACATTTGTAGTCCACTAAAGCTAATATGAGCAAACCTTCTATAATCATTTTATTTTCAAACATTTTTACTGAATATACCAAATTTTTACTCCTGTCATAAATCATGCATTCTTCATTGTCAAATATAGTATAATAACACTTCTTTAATAATTAAACCAAGCTCAAAAGGTTATTACTCAAATTTGGAATATACATTACATCATGGAATAGTGTCTTACTAGTTTTACAACTTACAGCAATTGTGCCAAGATTTCATACATGTGTGGTGATGTCCTAACCTCCAGTTTAGTGATAAAGATAAGTTTAGTGGCATATTATCTACTTAAGCAAAAGCCTTAGTAAAGTAAGGTACTTCTCTTTCTTGGAAGATATCACAAAAGAGTTATTAGAGGCTGAAGTTTCTAATGGTCATGCTTATGTAATAGAGGCCTTTATTTATAAACATCCTCATCCCTTCTGAGATATACCTTTATATAGAAATCATGGAAGTAAGTTTTCAATGATTTCTCCTCTTCTTTGAAGCTTTATATTTTACATATATTGTTAGACCCCGATTTTTTTTTATGATGCCATTAAGCATGAATTGAGTTAATTATGTGTATATGGCTTAGTTTGATTAAATTGGGCATAATATCTGAGCTGTGTAGCTCAACCTATTCCTTTCCCTCCTCAGGTGCAGATCAGGACAATCGTTGACTTTGTGCGGCATCGGAAACTTCAGACAAATTAGGAGCTTGTATTAAGTTCGTATCTTTGTTGGCCCTCCGAGCATACTATCATAGAGCATAATTCATGTATTTTGGATTTAAACATTACTCGGTATTTTGTATGGACATGAATACTTGTTTAATTTCTTTGTATTGCAATGGCATGAAATCCCTATGGTTATAGGGTCTTTAACATTCATAGTTGTGTATGTTACGGTAATGTGTATGCATATACCAAATGATCGATTTTGTGTATAAATGTTGGGATCGGGTCCGCGGTTTGAGGTGCTCGATGCGGGGCGTGACCCGAGGGGCGGCCTCAGGATTTGGGGATCCGGGGCCCGGGCCCAACATATATTGTACATTATGGGGTGAATTTCTTACATGAGTTACCTCAACTTTTAGTACCCTAAAAAAGATTGGAAGGTTCTACATTCACCATGATGCTGAAGTAGCAATAACATATTTTTTGATCCAATGACTATAGTTGTTTAGTAATCCAAAAGTTGTCATAACTTAAAATAGAAAGGTACAGCTTATAGTGTCAAATATTTTATGAAAATCAACTTTAATAGAGTAGCTTTTAATAGATAACCTGTTATAATAATTCTTGAACAAATCTTGATTAATCAATATTGAATCACTTATACCCCTACTCTAAACACTTCTTGGCAAAGAACTAATAAGATAAATTAATATGCTTTTAATTTGATAGCAATAATTTAGAAATAATCTCATCAATTGCATTGCAAAAAGATGATGGATTGAAAAACTAAGAAGTAAGGTAGATATGAGTTTTGCATAGTTTCTTTAACATAACTTTATTAACTAAATCTCTTCTTTTTACTGTGTTTATGATGAATGTATCCTTTATCAGGAGTGTGAGGTATTATACTCTCACAAATATATGTGCTCATATACCACTTGACCAACAAAATCAAAGTAATCCAATCATATGCTTGGTTGATAACACTCTTCAATTTCTTTATGTATGGGATAGATTTGTAATTTTACTGGCTAACAATTTTATTGATTATTTCTTTGTTGTAGGAACTCATTTATTGACAATATTTTTATTTTCAAGAAGATTGAAGAGAACATCACTTTGGTTAGTCTTGATTTTGCATTAGAATAGTATTTGATTTGATGGAGGATGACTAATGAGTTTGGTGGTGATTTATTAATATGGATGTATGACATGTAGCCTAAGAATCTTGTAGCGATAATGGCTATTATACACTATTGAGGATAATTTAGTTACAAATTTTGGAATTTGTGTTAACAATGGTATTGAAATTTATTCTGTGAATGTAATTAGGTCTTATGGAAGTAGTGGATTGGTGAAATTTGTTGTGGAGATTGTGAATTATAATGAAGTTATTAACATGATTTCTTTTGTGATGAAGTATGGCTCCACAGTTAAAAATGGTGGATAAGAGAAAAATGAGTCATGTTGCTTCTTCTATAACACCACCTCCTCTAAATAGGACGTTATTAGGTTTATAAACTGGGAAGTTGAATAATGATATGGTAAGAGATCTAATAACAACATGGTAATTGAAAAAACCATAAGTATGAAAACAGAGAGATCCTATAAGGTTCAAAATAAAGTATTTATTCAGATATGACTATTTTTTGTATTTTTTACTTTTCTTATTCGGTTTTGTATTTAAGAGCTCTTTGGTTTGATAACACAACTTTTTTGGTTTTGGTTTTGTGATTCAATATGGTTGTTATGTATGGATGCAAAGAAAAAAGTGTGGTGATGTCTATAAAAAAGACAATGAAAAACGGTTATACTAACTACTATCATAACTATTTGATTATTTATTCGTATGTCAAGTTTTTTATGTAACAATTCCTTGAACTTTGCTTCTCCCATCTTCATTAACATTTCCTTTCTGTTTCATACAGTAATGTTTTATGTAATTTCAATATTCAAATTGTTGAATATTGATTGGATGCATTATGTTTTTGAGATTAAAAGAATTATATTAACTAAGCTTTAAGCTTATATGAGAATAAGGAACAGTGTACAATGGTCAAGCCCCTTAAAGGAGAGGGTTAGGGGAAGCAAGATAGCATATATGAAAATTTGACTATCTAAAGTTTATATAATCACTTTTTAAATTTGAATACCTCCGTTACAAGATGAATTACCGTTAATTAATGTTATTGGTAGATAGTAAATGTGAATGACATGCAATATTCTGTGGTAATAACATATGGCTTCACTCATACATCTTGAGTCAAACATGGCAGTAATTTAAGATCTCTTTCAATTACCTAAAGTTCCTGGATAATATCTTATTCATCTTCTTTGCTTTGTTTTGATTATCTTCTTTAACCATCAACTCATTCTAGCTCTTTCATCTTCTTCCTTCGCGTGCTTAATTGACTTCTTTTGCGTGTGTCAGTTGAGGTAAGTGAGTTTTGTTATTTATTAGGTTTTTGTGTATGTAGTTTAACTTGGGTATTTGTTTGTGGTTTGAACCTCCTATTTGAACTTCGTACATTTTTAATGTTAATAGCCTACACCAACCAAAACTTGTTTGTGGTATGAACTTGGGTTTATCATTGAATTAATATAGGATGTGTTTGACTTATAGTTCTAAATATCTAAATTATGTCAATGGGTTATTTCATTGATGCTCTCTGAAACGATTAGGTTCTCTTTACTTCTCATGTGCAAATCTTTACACCCATCTTTTTTAATATAATAATAATTTACGTCTAAACATATTACATAATTTGTATATGTTATAATAATGTATTAATCAAAGTATTCATATTTTTATCTTGAATTATTACATTTGTTACTAGTACATAATTAATTTAGGTTAAATATCAGACTTCTAACATGAATTTTAAATTTCAATAACAATATCTGAACCATTCAATTAAATATTCCAACTTTATAAAATTAATTTAATAAATAAGTTTGATTTTAATCCATAAACCTTAACCCATAATTAGTGACGCAGCTCCTATGAGGCTTATTATTGAAAAATCCACGAGCCTAAGAGTCACAACGAGAACTTGTTTTCTTGATTCACAGGTGTAAACTTTGGTGATTAATTCAATTGGTTAATACTTAGGAAATGTTATATTAAGTTTAGATATTCTATAAACTTTGGTGAACATTAAGTATACTAACTATGGAAGCACTATTTGAAATTAACAATTTTGCAGAAACGAGTAATGTTGATAGATTTTAGATGTATAGATGATTAACACCTGATGGTTTCATTAATCTTGAGTTTGTTGAGGGAGTTGAAGCTTTTATTCATTATGCATGTTCTCAACCTACATGTATGGATGACTCAGAGATCAGATGTCTATGTAAAAAGTGCAAACACATTCGTTTCCTTCCTATTAATGAAGTGAATGGGCATTTGCTGAGAAACTGGTTTGTCCCAAATTATTTTGAGTAGACACGACATGGGGAACCATTGATTTTTAACACCTCAATGGACAATCAAGTACAATCATCTATGAACTTAAATGAGTTTGAAGGGGGATTGGATTTACAACAAATAATGTGGATGCAAATGAAAATCCTTATATGCAAATGGTTTATGATGCAGTCGGTTATATCTTTCATGAAATTATAGAAAATCTTGAAGAAGACCCAAACCCACATGCAAAATAATTTTTTGAGTTACTACACTCAGCTGACTAAGAATTATGGCCAAATTATGAGACAATGACTCAATTGTCATCAATTTCTTGAATATTGAACATAAAATATGAAGGATATATTTTTGATCATAGTTTTGATAAAATTCTTGAATGGTATAATGAATCATTTCCTCTTGATCATACAATGGTTGATAGTTTTTACAATATGAAAAAGCTTATTAGGGGTCTTGGTTTGCCTATTAAAAATTTTATGGTCAATATAGGTTTAAGCCTAGAAAGAGTTTTATGAAATAGAAATTAGTACCTCGGAAGCGGATGTATTATTTTTCGCTAACTTCGAGACTTCGAAGATTATATACTTCTGTTGTTACTGCATCTCTCATGAGATAGCATAATAAACATGAATAGGAAGATGGAATAATGAGTCATCCATCAGATGCACTGGCATGGAAACATTTTAATGACATCTAATTTGAGTTTGCAGCAAAAATTCGAAATGTTAGGTTGGGATTGTCGACGGATGGATTCCAACCTTTTGGTAAATCCGGCCAGCAATATTCATCATGGCCAATCATAATTACTTCTTATAATTTGCTTCTATGGATGTGTATAAAAGAGGCATATATGTTCTTGAAAGTGATTATGCTAGGGCCTACAAATATAAAACATAAAATTGAGGTATTCTTATAACTATTGATATCTAAAATGCAGCTTCTTTGGGAATATAGTGACGTATGATGTGTCTCTGAAACAAAATTTTGTGTTGAGATCGACTTTGATGTGAATCATTAATGATTTTTTGGCATATGCCATGCTGTCTGGATGGAGCACAATAGGAAAATTGTCTTGTCCTTATGGTGACAATTATTCTGATGCGCTTATCTTCCAAACGAGGGCAAAACATGTTGGTTTGACAATCATAAATTTTTTTCCTCCAGATCATCCATTTAGATGCGATAAACAAAATTTCATTAAGAATAGAATGTTAAAAACACCTCTTCCCCCTTACAAAGCTAGTGAAGAGATTGTGCTGGAGATTGAGAAATTAGGCTTGTTGAAAGTTACAAAATTTGAAGCTGATAAAATTAATACAAACATTAGTAAAAACTTTGGTCGGAGGAAACAAAGTATCTTTTGAGATTTTTTATATTAGAAAACTAATTTGATACGTCATAATTTAGATGTGATGCATATTAAAAAAAATATTTTTGACAATGTGTTCAATACCATGATAAATATTGAAGAGAGGACAAAAGACATTGCAGAATCACGAACTGATTTGTAACTTTTTTTAGAAGGATTGAGTTACATAAAGATGTTCGCGCTGGTAAATATCCAAAAATATATTATACTTTGGACAGAAAACAAAAAGAAATATTGGGTGAATGGTTGAAAAGTCTAAAGTTTTCCCATGGTTATGTTTTAAACTTAGCAAGGTGTATGGACATGAATGAGGAACTATAAAATATTTGGTATGAAAAGTCATGATTGTCATGTGCTTATGCAAAGGCTAATTCCAATTGCATTTCAGGAGCTGCTACCAAATAGGGTTTGAGAAGTAATAACCGAATTAAGTATGTTTTCCAAAAGTTTAACATCATCTAAAATCAAGTTGACTGAAATGGAAAAACTAGAAAAGAAAATTCCAGCAATTTTATGCAAGTTAGAAGGGATTTTTCCTCTAAGATTTTTTTGACTATATGGAGCATTTACCTATGCATTTAGCACACGAGACAAAAGTAGCTGGTCTAGTTTAATATCGATGGATGTATACGTTTGAGAGGTAATTAAAAAAAATGATTGTAATTGAAGTAATAACATATTTTTATAACTAAATTGTAATAACCATATTCGCTAATATAGGTATTTGCATCACTTGAAGAAAAAGTTCAAAAACAAGGCTAGAGTTAAAGGTTCAATATGTAATGCTTATTTAGTGGGGGAAGCTAGTACACTTTGTCACATTATTTTGAGTCTCATGTTCACACAAGAGAAAGAAAAGTTCCTCGTAATGACAATGGAGGAGGAACGAGTGATTCTGATGGTAACTTATCAATTTTCACATACCCTGGACAAACATATGGACGTTCAACAATAAGAATGTTGACAGAGGAAGAAATTAAGGCTGCCCATGGTTGCATTTTATTGAACTATTAAGAGGTTCAACCTTTACTGTAGTAAGTTGAAATTGATTATTTGAGTTTTGAAATTTAGTGTTATTCATAACTGAAATACATAATAACCTTTTTAGGTTATACGTGTTACGCAAGTTAAGTCGGACAAAACACAGGATGATATCAATCAAGTTAGAAGACACTTTCCTCGATGGTTAGAGAAATATGTAAGTTTTCACTTACAAATATTGAAATGATTAAATTATATGATTTAAGTATTCAAATGACATTGTATTCTTTGATATGATAATTTCTATTATGTAGGCCTTAGAAAATCCAATAGAGAATAAGTTCATATATGATCTTACGAGGGGACCTCTGCGAATTGTTAAATGGTATCTGATGTATTTCATTAATAGATACAAATACCATGCAGGATATCATGGTCATAGCATGAAAACAATAAATAGTGGAGTTTGCATACAGGGAGAATTGATGGATTACTATGGTAAAGTTATTGAGATACTTGAAATTGAGTACCCTACATTGCCAATAAAGCAAAGTGTGATATTTAAGAGTGACTGGTTTGATCCGACTCCAAATGTTGGCACAAAAGTGTATAGTCGATACAATCTAGTTGAAATCAACAACCGAAGAAGATTGAGACATTTTGAACCTTTCGTGTTGGCAATGCAAGCAATTCAGGTGTACTCTATCCCTTTTCCCAACTTACGATGAGATAGGTCAAATTGGTTGGTCATTTTTAAAGTTAAACCTAGAGGTGTTTTTGAATCACATGGAAAAGGAGAATAGAGAATTGAAAGTGAAGCGTTTCAGAAAGATGTTTATGAAATAAATGCATCTGTCATATATGACGATAATGAACCTTTGAATGATCCATCTAATGAATATGTTGAAATTTCATATGGAGAGGATGACGAGGGCTCGAGATCTGAAGATGAGCCTAAGTTTGATTATTATTCTTTAGAAAAAGAAGATGATTGTAATTTACAATTAAGTGATGATATCGATTAATTTGTATTTGTAATTGAATATTATATTCAACAAATCAATTATTTCCTTATCAGTATATTGTGTAAAATATTGAATTCAAATTCTTATATTTGTACAAAATTTAATCAAATGTTACTGAGTGATGTCTAGAGTGGATAGATTAATTTATATCATTAGGCACATTGAAGATGTATAAGTGCCAAAATAGATTACTTTCACTTATCTTCGACCTTGGAGTTGAACATATCATCATTTTATTCTAAATCGACATTAAAACAAAAATATACGATTCGCGATGTTTTACTAATAAAACGTCACAAATTATTAGCACCTTTTGTGATGTTTAAAAAATGTCATAAAAAATTGTAATTTTTTGCGACGTTTTACAAAAACATCGTAGATTTATAATACTTTGTGCGATGTTTTATCAATAAAACGTAACAAAATAAAAAAAGCGACGTTTTTTCAAAGAAAACGTCTCGTAAGGGTTACTTAAAATTAATGTTCTGGCTCTTAGTTTTCTTAAAAAGTCCCGCGCCCGCCCACTACTCTCTCTGTTAATACGCTTCTCATGACCAAAACTTCTTCTCAACTCCATACCCATTTTCTCTAATCAACAAAGTTGGTGTTGAATGTTGCCCAAATTTTGTCCAAATTTCATTTGAACTAGACCCTAAGTTTACGGTGTCTTAAATCTTCCCATTTATACATTTCCTTCTTCAAAA
>JANTNU010000009.1:24493081-24515368 GCA_024752395.1 Erythroxylum havanense | reverse complement strand
ATAAAAGAATGAAATAGAACTCATTTTTAATCTTCATTAAAAATAAAATGAGGCAATAAAAAAGATAAATATTGGAGCTTTCTTTTATTTATTAAGAGCCTATAATTAAAAATACCCTTAATTATTTTAATAATAGCATTAAAGTAGTGGTCACCTTTTTTATATTTTGTGTAGAACATAAAACATAAAAATTAAATTGAATGCTAAAACCCAAAAATGGCATCATTAAACTAGAATTCACAAAGTACCGTTGAAGGTGACCGTGAAGAGAAATAGAACGTTAAAAGAAGTGAGAACGCAATTCTTCGCTAGAGCAGCACGAGTGGTGATGGACCACAAGGGTGGTTGGCTGGTGTCTGACAATTAATTAGCACAAGCTCAGGTTAAAACCTAAACAATGGAGGATATCAGTAAACAAAGAGTTCAGAGTTGCCTATACCTCTGAACTTGGCTCGGGTCGGGTGATCATCCTCGTCCTTGGAAGTTGGAACCTAAGACTAGGCTAAGTAGTTTTTGAGCGTCACTCTGTCCTATGAACCGCATGGTTATAGCTTTCACTGCGCATCTCATTCCAGGGTCTTTCTCTAAAAAGGAATGTTTCAGCAATCATTGCAGTTAATTCGTTAGCCATCTAAAAAGTGAGTTCGGAGGATACCAACATTACCTAGCTTAATCCATTCTAATTGGTTTTGATGCATAAAAACTACAATACTGTACATTGAACACAGTTGGACATTTTAATATTGGAAGTTCTAAAAAAGAATAACGGAGCATTTCAACTTGCCCGAAGGATACTTGTTTAGATCACCAGTATTTAAATATCTTGTACGCTCCCGTTTTCTTTACATCTAAGCCATTTATTATTTAGACATTTTAATATTGGAAGTTCTAAAAAGCAATAACGGAGTATTTCAACTTGCCTGAAAGATACCCCTTCATATTACTTGTACCTAAATATCTTGTGCTTCCTGTTTCTTTTATATTCAAGCCATTCATTGTCAATGAATGACTTGAATGTAAGGGGAACAAAAGACACAAGATATTTAAGTACAAAAGAATACGTCCTGAAAGACACAAGCGACAGAAACAAAAGAGATAATTGATTATTAGAAAGTTTAAGGTTAAGCCTATAAAGATTAAGATCTTTGAAAGCCTGATAAGCTTTTTATTTTTATTTTTAAATTTAGTAAAAAATATTTTTTCTGATCTGTAGTTTTCAAAATTTATGAAAACCAAAAAGTGATTTTTGATTTATGTTTTCTATAATATGATTTTTATTAACTAAAATATAGATTATTTAATTATTTAATAATAATTTTGAATAATATAATTTAATATTATATATTTAGTTAAATAAAATTAATTATTAATAAAATTATAAATAATTTAATTAATTTTGTAATTAAAATAAATTAATAATAATTAATAAATATAATTTAAATTAAACTAACTTATTTTCAAAATATGTAAAATTTAAATAAAATTTTATTTAATAATTAAAATAATTTTAATTTTTACACTATTTATTTCAATAAGATAAAAAATTTATTGATAATTTATTAATAAATATTATATAAGAGGTTAATATAAATTTAATTAATTAAAATTAATTTATCTTTTAAATTTTATCTAATATAAATTGTCATAAGTAATAAAAATATAACTACAATATTAACAACTAAACATATTTTTATTTTTATCTGAAAGAAAAATTCAAAATAAAAAACTAAAAATCAAAACATAAAACAGAAGTAGAAATGTCTATTTTTTTTGTCGCTAGATTGTGAAGTTATGTTTTTTTCTCCCTTTTAATAGTTTTCATTTTGACTTTTGAGTCCTATCTCAATTATAAGAATGAGGAATATTATTTTTGTGATGTTTCCATAATTTACTCATAACAAAAAACTATAATTGTTATTTTTAGATAAATATTTAGGAGTATGTAATATTATATTTTATAATATTTAAATTTAATATTAAATTTATACTTTATATATAATAAAGTTATAGACTCGAGTTTTTACATTAAATTTATATTTTATATATAGTAAATTATAAAATATATATTTTAAATAAATAAGTTACTAATTTAAATTTTTAGATAATAAGCTATAAAACTTAATTAAGCTCTCGAAAGCTCTCGCAAGAGCTGCCAAGCACGGATCAAAAAGGTAGGCATCTGAATTGTTTTACCATGAAGGTGAATGTCCAAGTAAACATGAACACATTCCAGCTCATGGTATTGTAGCTTAGTTAGCTAGAATATAGGGAGTTGAAGTCATGGAAGATGCGGTTAATTAACATGAGAAAAGGAAAAAACAGAACTGGCGAAGACCCACGTATTCCATGTACCACATAAGACAAAACAGGAACTTGGTCATTCTGCACTGCAGAGGATCTTAAGAAAGAAAGCAGAAGGGAAAAGATCAGTTCTTGAACAAAGAGCAGAGGCTGAAGTCAGAAAAGGTGAAACTTGAGTGAGTTTTAGTAAAGAATAGAGCTAAGATGAGTGGAACGGAGAAGGAGAAGCAAATCTCTGTTTGAAATTAAAAGGGAAGAGAGACTGAGAGAGAAGAAGAAGAAGAAGAAGGAGAAAATGGAAAGAAAAGGAAAAGGTGTGGGGAGAGAAGACAAAGGGAAAGTAGAAAAGCATGAGGGTACATTGAAGGGTGAAGTAAAGTTGAAAAGATGGATGTTTTTTGTTGGGAAGAGAGGAGGCCCATCTACTCCATCACCCACTTGGAGGCTCCATTTCTCTTCCCCAATTCACAACGACAGTGAGAAAATCAACAACCCTTTTGAAGAGTTTCTTAGTAATAGCAATACTGTTTCTGCAAGAAAACTTTGTGCCAACCTGTGGGAGTTTCAGCCCCAACTCCACTTTTCACAGCCTAAAATGAGCAAGAATTTTGGGTCCAGAGGAGACAGTCGTCGCCACCACAAGGACAAGAAGGCCTTTGAGGTTCGTAGTCGTTTGGCTGACCCTCCTAATACCACACCTTATGATCAGGTTTGCTTTTCCTGCTTTCTTCTTTTGCTGGACTTTTCATAGTGTGGTTAATCGACATGATTGAGTAACGCAGGAAAGGTGGTTTGATGAAATCTTTTGGATCTTACCTGTTTCTTTTTGTTTTTTTTGGGTTGCATTTGTGATTACGGTTTGGATTAGGCATGCTTGGTGGTTGTTGAAATTTCTGCTTGTTCAAACTGTGCTTTTGTTGGTCTGTGCTCAAATCTCTCAATTACCCAGAAAATAAAAATAAAAACACTTACTTTGCGGGGAGCAATTCGCAATTAGTTGATCAAATGGTGGATTCTGACATTCTTTTTCTTTCTATTCTCGGTGGTGTTGGCTGATCGATGTCCTCTAGTAGTGCTTTTTATTGATAGTTACTAGTTAGCAACTCAGGTGTGGAGTCCCCTGGTCAGATTCATGATATGTGAGAAGACTGGGAGTGAGCATTGCAAATTGTGTTTAGACATTGTTTCCTTGCGTGCTAGGTGGATTCAACAGAATCCAAATTGTTTGCTATTTTGAGTGGATAAGTGTAGTTCAATGACTTCGGGATAACGATGAAGGCACTGCAAGAATCCCTTTTTCCTTCAGACTGCTGTGGTTTTCCTCTCCTAATTGATGTCTTTATGCTTCTTCGATTTATTTTCTTTTCTGTGTCCTGAGTGCATTTCTAATGAGATTGTGAAGCAAGATCAGTCACCAAAACTTTATGTCTGGTTTTGTGTTGTGTTCATAAGAAGTTTCAGTGCCTAGAAGTCTATAACGCTTGCTGTTCCTGCCTAGTTTATTGAAACACATCGCTCTTTGAGACATCAGAATTGGAAAGGGGAATTTTAAGCTTCTGTTCACTGAACATTGGGACAATATATGAGCATGAAAATGGCATTGAAGAGGATGGGTGCAAGGGGAGAGTCGGGAGATAATTCAGGAAGAAAGAATTACAAGAATTTTTTATTGATATCTATAACCCAATAATTACAATGAATGCTGATTAAGTCATAGATTTCCTCTCTGTGGCATTGAATGTCGATTGAGAAAGAACCTTATCCTTACTTTGACATTTCCAGCCAGCAAGTAGTGGTAACTTGAGGAGACATGCTGCAACATCATCAATTGATCACCATCATCCTCTTGATAGAAATGACTGTACCCTAAAGCCTCTATCTCCTAGCTGTGGTAGCTCCATGGAGGTAACTATCATTATCCTTCCACTTACGAGTTGCGACTTAAAGAGTTCGTTTTCCTCTTTATTTTTTCGATTCACTACAGTGCAGGGTGAACAAATCAAAGATGCATCATTACTAGCCAAGGTGATTAGTGTAGTTGTAGGAATGGCCTTTTCGGAAACTATCTTATTTATCTTCCCATCATACACTGTGGCATGGTGCTTACCTAATCACCTTAATCTCCAGAAAATAGCTATTCTGGCTTCTGTTTCATTTTACATGTATTAGCTATTTAGTTGCATAGCTGTCCTTTTACGTTCTATAATTGACCGCCAAATTTATACAACTTTTCTCACAGGTTGCACCTTATAAACCTGTAGTTCCTGCTTCTAGCTCGTTGGATTCAAAGGGCCGATTGGAAGAGTCGAAGTATGGCCTTAAGACATCAACAGAATTACTCAAGGTGCTTAATCGAATTTGGAGTCTTGAAGAGCAACAAGTATCAAACTTGTCACTGCTAAAAGCTTTGAAAAGGGAATTGGTGCATTCTCAGTCACAGGTAAAAGAGCTACGAAAAGAGAAACTGAAGAACAGGCAAGAAATGGAAGCATTGATGAGGCAAGTTGAAGATGACGAAGCTTTTAGGAAGAACAAGGTGAAAGATCATGTGAAAGCTGCAATTCAATCAATGGAAGCAGAGGTAGAAAATGAGAGGAAGTTGAGGAAGCACTGGGAGAGTCTGCATCGGAAACTAGCACAAGAGCTTTCTCAGTTGAAATCTTCTTTCTCCAGTGCTTTGAAAGATCTTGAGAGAGAAAGGAAGGCACGTATTTTGTTGGAAAGTTTGTGTGATGAATTTGCTAAAGGGGTAAGAGAATACGAGCAAGAGTTGCGTTTACTAAATTACAACAATGACAAGGAACCTGTTGGTAGGGAAAAACCTGATCGATTGGTTCTCCATATTTCAGAGGCATGGCTCGATGAACGGATGCAAATGAAAATTACAGGAGCTCAAAATGATCTTTCAGGCAAGAATACGGTTGTTGAGAAATTAAGTCCAGATATAAAATCCTTTCTTCAGGCTAGACATTCTGCTGAAGTGGCAAAGGAGAATAATTTGTCCGCAAATGAGGCAATAATCAATTGCTCACGGCGGGAATCTTTTCCACTAAATGAGGCTAGAAGTGCCCCTCAAGATGCAGCTGATGAAGAATTATCTTCTGACAGTGGTTCTCGTTGCTTTGAGCTAAACAATGGTGGAGGCATGAAACAAAACAAAAGCAGCTCTAAACGACATGGAGAAAGCCACCTTGAAGAAATAGTGAATTTAAATTCCAGGAACGTAACAACTGGATCAAGGGTAAATGGTAAGTTTCCTGACAAGTCAAGGCCTCAAATTCTGGGAGTAAACCAAGTTGCTGGAATAAGGAATGCAGGAACATCAGATATTACTGAAGAAGCTCTACATGATAAAAAATCTAAACTGGTCGGGACTTGTCGATTCCACTCAAATCATGTCTTTGACAACCTTGTCAGAAATCATTCAGTGTCATCTGAAGGTGATAAAATTCATCCTGAGGGTGCTTTGCAGGAAGATGTTTGTGTTCAGCCTGTTTTTCCAGGACATGCCAGTCCGGTGCAGCAGTGGATGTCGAAGTTGGACTCTCCAGAATTTCAAACAACTGAATCTTCTGTGAAATTGCCGAGGGGCTTTAAGGAAAATACATTGGAAGCAAAACTCATGGAGGCAAGATTGGAGGGTCAAAAATCTCGTTCAAGAGCTTCTAAAGGTCCTCTTTAGGTTAATGGGCAAGTGACAAACTAGCTTCTTGTTAAGTACTTCAATAATTCAGTAGTAGCCTGCATCTTCCCTTGCGATGTATTTTACCCTACGACCGTACTGCAATTTTTCCAGTCAAATTTTGGATTATAGTATGATGCATATATTAGTAACATTAGCTAACTCGCATTTTGTCCAATTTCAGAATGTGGTCGGACCATTATTAAAGTTGAATCAAGCCTACCCTCTCTAGTTTGAACTCGGCTAAAATTCAACCAATCTTAATTTTATTTTTTTAATTCGGCTTAGTTGAAATTGAACGAATTTTATTATCTTTAGATGAATTCGATTTAATTGACATTTGTAAATTTTAATGAGTTTCCGGTCTTAATTAATTATTTTTTAAAAGTTTTAAATAAGTTATGATTTTCTTATTGCTGACTTTTAAACTTTTTGAATTTTGAGACTAATTGTTGTAGTTAAACTATTTAGATGTCTTTTTGAATAGAGAGGCTATTTGTTCTACTAACTAAATCACTTTAATGTGTCTTGCAAAGTTTTTTTTTTTTTGTGTAATGGAGGAACAAAACAAGAAGGATTAAAGCCTCAGAAAAGCAAAAGATCTCTGATCATTAAGAAGCAGAGTGCGCATGCCCGGGGTCGTCTTGCAAAGTTAATGCATGTAGGTAAAGAAGAATAAAACAAAATTATCTTGCTTGATTTTTCAAAAGCCAAGATTATTTTAAATTATATAACATGATTAATGAATAGAACGTAATAAAGTAAAAAATATGATTTCGTATCTTATTATCAAGTTTGATCTTTTTTTGTAGTTTCATTCGAATCACTTTCTAAAATAGGTTTATTTTTACCACTATAGCCCCACAAGCACCCATTCTCTAACAATATCACATGAATAAGTTGAGATAATTTGGTAAGTAATAAAGAGAGCGACACGCAAGGATTACAAGCTTTTGTAGAGCCTACACTTTTTTCTAATAGGAGTTGAACCTTTTAATAATTTAGTTGAAATATAATTTTAATTTTAATTAAACTTTAATTAGAATTATAATTAAAAATTAAATAAGTAAAAGTAAGATCTAATATATCATATTGATTCTTATTTATTAAACTTCTCATATTTAACTTTAAAATTTTTTTAAACTTTATAATTAAGTCCAACTTGATTAAATTAACCTTTTTTAATCTTTAACCTTTCTTTGTACGTGTCCTATTAGGTTCTTAAATATATTAACAATGACTATAAATTATAACCTTAAATCGTGTTTATGATTAGATAAATTAAACTCCTTTAATTTACCTTTAGTTTTTTAATTAAACAGTTTATATTCATAGATCAATATTGGTATCCAGTATTCAGAATGTTAAAATAGTTTTAACCAACCTTTCCGTACATATTTTTTTTCATATAATTTAATTTTTCATCACATTGTATTATAATTAGACATAGAGTATGAAATTAATATTCTATTAATGACATTTGAAAAATATTTTCAAAGAATCATTCCACCTTGGCTAAAGATTTCTTCAATAAATACTAATCAAAATTATTAAAACATTCAGTCGATCTATTAAAAGGCAAGCTAGTCTTTCATGGTCTACTAGTGCAGGGGGGTTTAGAAGAGTCGTTGCTATATTGATTAAGAGTGGTAGTTTCTATAAGTTTGTTAGAAATCAGGGAGATGGTAGGGATTTATGATAGCATAGCATTACTAGTGCACCATTGGTTGGATCAGATAGAGGGGTTAATTATAAGCTTAGAGGACCTTTTAGTGGAAGAGTTGAAGGGGTGCAAAGATGTGCTACCTATTAGAGAGTTCACATAGGACTATATTAGGGACCCATTGGGATCAATTAGGCATGATATATCTGTAGAGAGTGAGGATATTTACAAAGGAGCTATCCAACAGTACGGAGGAGCTCAAGAGCAAGGGTAAAGGAGACAATACGTGGCAAGAGTGGTGTTTATAGTTTTGATAAAGATTCAAGTTGAGCTGGTAGTACAAGCGATGGTAGAGCTGCTGAATCCAGGCCATTAGTGGTTATAGATACTAGTGGGATGTCCTTAAGGTCATACTCAGGCAAGGATATACCATATGACAAAGGAAGAGGCATCCACAACTAACAATGTCATTTCTGTTAAGATTTCATTATTTAATATTGAGGCATATAAGTTGGTAGAGCCAAGATCTACCCATTCTTACATCTTTTTAGAGTTTTGGGGAAGGTTAGTCTATTAAGATATAACTTGAGAGTGTGGATGTCAGCAGGAGATTGTGTGGTAGTGAATAGTGTAAGGAGGGAAATGTTAGTGATGATTGGTAGAGTGAAGGTACTAGCTGACTTGATAGTGATAGATTTGAGAGAGTTAATCTGATTCACAACATTAGGCTGTAATGGATTGTGATGCATAAGAGTTAATGATACAGTCTTTAAGGTAAACCGTAGGTGATATTTATAGGGGATCAGAGAGTCGTTCCATCATATATGATCTCAGTCATGACTGCTAGATGACTAATAATAGATGAATGTGAGTCATATCTAGCCCATATTACATATATGATGGAAGTGAGTCATGGATTAGAGGATATTCATCTGGTGGGGGAATTTTTTGAGGTAGCCTTAAATTATTTACTGAGCTTATAGCCTCAATGAGAGATAGATTTCACTATTGAGACTTTGTCTGGAATTGCACCAATTTCTATTATACGTATTAGCTACAGTTGAGTTGCAGGAGTTAAAAGAGCAGTTAGAGGAGTTATTGAAGAAAGACCGAGTACATCACCCTGAGGAGATCAAGTGTTGTTTGTGAAGAAAAAGGATAGCATTATGAGACTTTGCATTAATTATCAACAATTAAACAAGGTAATAATGAAGAACAAGTACTCATTGTTGAGGATAGAGATCTTTTTGATCAATTGAGGGGAGTTGCCATATTTTTCAAGATTGACTTGAGATTGGGATACTGATAGTTGAGGATAGCTGATTCAGGTATTCTGAAGACAACTTTCATACTTGGTAAGGCTATTATAAGTTCCTAGTGTTTCCTTTTAAGTTGATTAATGCACTGGTTGCATTTATGACATTGATGAATATGACTTTTGAGGAGTACTTATATTCCATCCTATTATTTATTGAGTCTGCTATGAATAATCCACATTTTGCTAAATTATTACTAATTTAATAATAAAAAACTAAATTTTCAGGAATTTTAAGAAAGGAACATTTATCTATTTATATAATAGATCGTATAGTGGGCTATAAGTTAGTTTTGTTTTCTTTTTGGCAAACTAGGCTTATATTAGATCTTGACAATGTCATGCATGCTCAGTTATCTCTTAACCTAGTGACGTTGGGTTCTTTAACTATTGTTGTAGCTCATTATATGTATTCCATGCTCCCTTCAATACAATAAAGTTGACATTTGACTATAAAAAAAATTGTAGCTAAAGGTGTGAAAACGTCGCTTATAGTTTTTAGTTAAGTTTTCATTTCGTCCCCCAAAACATCACCAAACCTTCGTAGCTGAAAACTATAAACAACCTTTTTAGAAATCGTTGTAATATTTTTTGACTACGCTAAGTTTTGTAGCCAAAAATTATTAGCTACATTTTGATAAATCATTTTCAATAATTTTGGCTACGCTTTTTTCGTAGCTAAATATTATTAGCTACATTTGCATAATTGTAGCCAAAAGCTTTTGACTACATTTTTGGAAATGAAGTTAAATATAATTAGCTACGCTTTTAGAAACAAAACAAGAACATTTTAGTTATATTTTCATAAACGTAACCAAATATTTTTAGCTACGATTCTAAAAACGTAAGCAAATATAAATATTTGGCTACGTTTTAACCAAATGTTATACAATTTTGAAATAAATTATTTGTTATATTTTTAATCCATATAATTGTATAGAATTTATCGATATAATTTATTGTAAATTTATTATATATATATAAATAATTGAAAATTTGAAGTATTGTATGTAAAAAGTAAAATATCATTAAATTCTTCGTATACAAGATTTTAATTACAACTTTAACAATTATTATAGACAAAAAAATAAATAAATAGACCAATTTACAAATTATAAATGTTGAGATTATCAAAAAAATTACAACATAACTAGAACGACAAGCTAGCATTGTCCATGTTGATAAACCTGTAATAATTCAGAAAGCTTAGTTAAAATTTATTAAAAATATTGTGAGTATTGAAACAATAGTTTCTAATTAAAGCAAACATCATATAACACTACCATTCACAATATAATCACTTTGCAATTACATCTTCATCAATTCTGTAGGCCAAAAAAAAGTATTAAATTTAAATTATAATAGAAACAGGAATTGAAAGAAAAAATTATAAGAGATGTAGTTAATACCATTCACTTTCCTTTTCATTATCATAATTTGGGCCAAGTAATCTTCTTAAAAACTTATCATGTTTGGCTAATTTTGCTTAAGTTTCTTGTAGTTCAGCCTTAAGCGCCTTGTTTTCCTCTTGAAGTTGTTGTAGGAATGTTTTATTTGATGCTGTATACATTGACCTCATTCCCCTCAGACATAGATTTTTCTAACAATTCTTGCATCTTATTCTAAAATTAAAAAACAAACAATATTCAATCCAAATATCCAATGCATACCACTACATTAATAAATGAACTAAAATATTAAACAAAATTTTATACTTACATAATTATCTAGCTACTGATAATGGTATATAACTATCATTGTTTATGCACCATACATGGATTGGTGGATTTATCATAGTTAGTGCTCCTATGCATATAGCCATTGTCTAAAGTTGTTTTGCAGATTATGAAAGAGAGACAATTGTATGTCAAGTTGAGTACGTGCAAGTTTTGGTTGGAGTGAGTAGTTTTTCGTAGACATGTGTTGCCTTGAGAAGGAGTGATTTCTACTAAGGTAAAGGCAATGATAGAGTGGGAGCCACCTAGAACTACATCAAAGGTTAGGAGTTTTCTAGGACTTATTGGGTATTATCATAGATTTTTAAAGAGATTTTTGATAGTCCATCAACCAAATTGTTGAAGAAAGGAGTTTAGTTTCAATGGAACGAGAAGTGGTAGGAGAGTTTTGAAGAGCTTAAGCGGAGATTGACTTCTAGACCAATTTTAGCACTACCATAGAGTGGTGAAGGTTTTAAGGTGTATGATGATACTTTGAGGGTAGGGTTAGGGTGTGTATTAACGCATCAATAGGAAAGTGATAACATATGCTTGTCGTCAATTTAGATCACATTAGTTGAACTATCTTACTCATGATTTGGACTTAGTAGCAATTGTGCATGCTCTTAGGATTTGGAAACATTATTTGTACGAGGAGACATTCTGAATCCTTTTAGATCACAAGAGTCTCAAATATATCTTGAACCAAAGGGAGCTAAATTTGACGTAGAGAAGATGGATCAAGCTGTTGAAAGATTATGATTGTACTACTGATCACCATCCAAGAAAGGACTAACGTAGTGAATGATGTTTTGAGTAAGAAAAGCTCAGGCGTGAAGGCTAGATTGAGCGAATATTATATGACGCCAATGGTGGAGTTGAGAGCATGAGATGTGAGATTAGAGATTGATTATACAGGTGGTTTATTGGTGATATTATAGGTTCAATCGAATATGGAAGATATGATTAGAAAGGCAAATGCTCGGGATACTTATTTGATGTGGATGAGAGAGAGAGTGCAGCAGGATAGAGAGAATAACTTTTCAGTAAGAGTAGATGAATTGTTGGTGATTAGGAGACAAGTTTGTATATTAGATATAGATAGATTATGAGAGGTGATTTTGATAGATTATGACAGGAGATTCTGTGGGAAGCTCAGGTGCACCATATGGTAAGCATCCTAATACTACGAAAATGAATCAAATCCTAAGACCTTATTACTAGTGGCCGATGATAAATAGAGATGTGGTGAAATTTATGTTGAGGTGTTTGATTTATCAACAGGCTAAAGAAGAGCATCATGCACTAATAGGGAAGCTAAGAACCTTAGCCATTCTATTGTGAAAGTGGGAGAAGATTACATTAAATGTTTGCGGTAACATTATCTAGGACCAAATGTAAACATGATTTACCCTACGTTTGGTTAGTGTCCTCAGGGGTGAGGATAGTGGACAAGGACGTAAAAGTTCTGTCCTTCGCCCTATTTGCTTGTTGTCTTCACCTATTTTTGCTATGTCCTCAGAGGACAAGGACAAAAATTTTTGTTCCTCCCAAAACTGAGGTACAAAAATTCTTGTCCAGAAATGACAAAAATAACCTTGTTTACAGACGAAACCTAAACACATTGCAAGGATCTGTCTCACCTCGTCTTCTTCCATCTGCTTCATCTCCGCATAAGGTAAAGTAATTGGTTGGTTTAATTGACAAGAGCAGATTGCGCAAAACCTTCTCATTTTTCAGTTTACCTCCATATTGTCTTCTCCAGAAACGCCACTCTCCCTTCAAGCCAACCCAGCGTTCAACACTCGAGCCTCTCTTCTGGGTAAGACCCTTTTCATCCCATCATTTTTTTTTCTTCTGGAATACTTAATGGGTTTCGAATGGGTAAGGGATGTTGCTTATGGAGTTATGTTTCCTTTTGTACTGCCTTACTGGTAGGCATTTGTAAATCAAGCTGTTATGATGTAGCAAATCTCCAAGAAAATCTTCCCGCCGTTCTCTTGCTAAGTCTATCAAGATCTTGATCTCGTTCTCCCTCTGAATCAAAGCCACGATCTTTGTCCAGGTAATCTCATATGCCTTGGATGTTTGTCTAGTTATTATTGTTTTATATTGCTTTGAAGATATCCGTGGAATTAAGAAAGGAATTGTGTGGGGAACTTGAATTGTAAGATGATAATGGATATGTTTGTAGGAATTCTGGCCTTCTTGTTTATGTAGTTACCATGACTAATGTAGCAATAAGCATGCTTTGTTTAAATTGGTGAATGATCCACACAATCCAAGTCCTCCTCCTATGTTAAGAGAAAGAGGGAGCAAGGGGAAAATGCTCTCTCTGTCTTTTACCCAAGGTTAGGTTACCTTGAGTTTTGTGTTCGCCCATTTGCAGGGGATCTAGTAACTAATTTCAATTACTTTATGTGCCAAATCGATGCAACTTGTTTTGGATTATAGTCCTTGCATTGACTCATGGTTTGCTTCGCATCTTCAATGGGGTAATTGAAATGTCAAACCTGGGTTTTAAAGCCATCACCATTCTAATTCATTTAAGCATTATGTGAAAATTGCTTGTTTGATATTAAGATGTTTGAATGAGGTATGGAGAAGATAAAATAGAGGACAGAGACATGTAATTGGTGAGGATGGATTAAGGTATGGGATGGGTTGGGAAGCAAAGTGGAACAATAGATAGATGTAATATGTAAAAAAATATAGTGTTGTGGTCTGTGAAAAGGAAAAAAAATATATGCCTAAAGTAAGAAAGAAGGAGAACACACTTACGTGAGCTGTCAAATAACAAACAATAATTAGTTTTGTCCTTTTTAACAAGTTATATTGTAAACTATAACCAACTTTTGTATATATATACTTGTTTTTCATAAAGAATAAAAAGACAGATTATTTGGTAAAATTATCATCACTCTCTCATTTATGGAAATTCATTGTTTACATTCATACTCTGTCTTCATGTTTTTCTAGATAAATATTGTTCATGTTCATCCTCTGTTCATTATTTTTTAACATGATATTAGAGCCGATTTATCCTTGAAGCGTTGAAAATAGCTTATTCCACACCAAAATTTGTTCATTAGTCTTACGGAAATTTAGATTTCAGCTTCATATCACAATTCAGGTAATCATAATACACTGATCACATCTCCAAAACTCGCAACAATCAACTATGCTATGTAGAGAAGGTCATTCAGTCTTGCACCTTCAATCAGAAATAGGAATGGCTTCATTGATGGTTTAATTTATAAACTAGACATTAATGATCCACTTTACAATGCATGGAATCGCTGCAGTAATCCAATCATCTCCTGGCTTTTAAAATCTATGAGCCAGTCATTAGCTTCGATAGTCTTCTACATAGACTCGGCTACAAAAATATAGGAGTTACTCAGAAAGTGGTTTGATCAACCTAATGATAATTGAATATGCATATTGCAATATGATCTATCTATGTTAAATCAAGGAAACAAATATGTTGATGCTTATTATAAAGAACTTACCATGATTCTTTAAGAGTTAAGGTAGTATAGACCTTATCCTCATTTTCTATGTGAAAATTGCAATCCTCATTGCATTCAGCACTATGTGGATTAGCAGATGATGGTGCTTATGCCATGGATCAAAATAGGCGCAATCGTCCAATTGCAGAAATTGTTCCTATCGCCAATGAACCCTTATCAATCCCGCATCAATTTCCACTGCCAACAACTGAATAACCAAATGAATTTGCTATTTTAAAACAAAAAATGGCTTGGAGTCAAGGATTTTTACTAATTGCCATTGGAGTCATTTTGGGAATTATTATTAAGGACATTCTTAATAAAATTTAAGACTTGAATATAATTAAATCCATGAATGCTTAGATGTTTAATTAAATTATTATGTATTAGAATTTCTTGGTTGTCGGAGTTATTTGAACCTATTATGTAATTACTTTTATGAATGTTTAGATGTTTTATTAAATTATTTTACCCTAAATAATGTTTATAATAATAATAATAATAATAATAATAATAATAATAAGATAATTAATTTTATTTCAATTACCCTATGAGAATAATAACAATAATTAATAATAATACGATAATTCATTTCGTATAATAAAATAAAAAATAAAAAATAACAATAAAAATACTAATAATAATCGGTACCAAAATTAATAATAATAATAATAATAATAATCATAATCATAATAACAATAAGATAATTAATTTTATTAGAGTTACAATTATAAAATAATCAATGAATTACATCTTTCCAATATATTATACTGCAGGGCCATTTTTATCATTAACATTATTTTTTGTTCTGTCCACTGCAACCAAACACATTTATGTCCTGAGGACGGGAACAATTTTCTCTGTTTTGTTCACCGCAACTAAACACTTCACTGTCTCCAATTTTTGTTCTGTTCCGTCTTCAAATTTCTGTCTCGTCCTGTCTTTGCATATTGAAGACGCTAACGAAACAGACAGTTAGTTTGGGTAATTGTGGATAGGTTGGCTAAATCAACTCATTTCTTACTTATACGATAGAGAAACTTATGGGACAAGCTCACTAAGTTATACATTGATGAGATTGTGAGGTTACAGAGAGTTCCAGTGTCTATTGTATCAGATAAAGATTAGCAATTTACTTCTCGATTTTGGATGAGTTTACAGACAGCTTTGGAGACTAGGTTGAGTTTAAGTACTACCTTTCATGCTTATCCAGATGGATACGATTCAGACATTGGAGGACATGATGAGAGCATTTGTGTTGAATTTTGTGGGTAATTGGGATAGATATCTTCTTTTGACGGAGTTGTATATAATAATAGTTATCACTCTAGCATCCACATGGCACCATTTGAGACATCTGATATACTGGGATAAAAGTTGATTCATTTTTAGAGGGACCGGAGTTAGTTCAAAACACGATAGAGGAAATATAGGCTGTAAGGTGATGTTTGAAGGCAACTTAGGACCGGTAAAAAGGTTATCTTGATCAACATCATCAAGAGATGGAGTGCGATGTTAGAGATATGATTTTTTTTTGGGTATCACCTTAGATGGGGATTTTGAGGTTTGGTAGAAGAAGGAAGTTGACTTTAAGATGCAACAATTTATATGAGATTATATAGTATATGGATCCATTAACTTACATATTGGCCTTACCTTTAGAGTTATCACAAATTCATGAAATGTTTCATGTGTTAATGTTGAGATGGTAACAATTGAATCCTATCCATACTGTATCAAGGCCTGAGATCGAGGTTGCAAAGGGCATAACTTATAAAAAGGAGCCAATAGAGATCTTGGATAGACAAATTAGGGAATTAAAGAGACGACAGATTTTGATGTTGCGAGTTTTGTGGAGTCATCATCGTTTTTCAAGAGAGGCTGGTACTTGGTGTTGGCTCTCGTTTCTGGAGCTCAACATTCGAAGTCACAAAACGTGACCAAACTCATTCTTCTATTTCAAAATAGATTTTGGCAAACTTCCAACTAGAATTTCAGTTTGATTTCTTCATAATATTTATTTTCTATTGTCTTAAGTTTCTAATGACACCAAAAACATTCAATTTGGTTCAGAAATTTAAAAGTTATGACCCAAACACTTTCGGACTATTCTTAGACTAAAACAATACAAATAAGGCATTTGCCCATCATACAACAACTATAAACATATTACTCACCTAATTTTTGCTGAAAACCTAAGCTTAAGATTGGCTTTCCCTTTGCTCTTGAGTAAGGTTTTCTTAATTCCCTTCAAATAAACCAATTTCTATTTAATCCATATTCAAACGAAAGTTCATAAAACTTCAATAATCAAAGAAATGGTAAAATTGAATTTAAACATAACCTACTCATAGTCCATCTAGGATAGAAAACCAAAACCTTAGCTTAGAAACCCAAAATCAAATTGGTTTCATCTTCCTCTTCTTTCTTCCTTTATTCTCAACGCAAACCCTAATCTCTATTTAGTCCCTTTTTGAACCTAACTAGAAGAAAGATGAAAACTTACCTCCAACAAGTTGATTTCCTCTTCTTTTTCTTCTTCTTTCTTCTTCCTTCCAAGTTTCCTACGATCTTCCTTCTTCTCTTCTCCTTTTAACCTTTTTTTCTTTCTCTTTGATTCTTATGACACTTCTCCCTTCTTCTTCTAATTTAAGACACAATCTTAGCTTATTCTTCCAATTATACCCCTCACTTACTTGTCCTTTCCCAATCTACCCCTCTTTCAATTATTTCCTTTACTAACTCCTTAAGCTAACTTAATTCTAACCTTCCCATATTAATTAAAACTTAATTCTAATCATTCCATCAAATTCTAATCTCTATTCATGCCACTAAATTAATGACTAAATTCAAAAAAAAATCAATCAAAATCTAAATAACTAAATAAATAAACAAATCGATAATAATTGAAAAAATTTTGGAGTCCAACAATTCTGCCCCCTAAAAGAATTTCGTCCCCAAAATTCTTACCTCAATCCACGAAAATGTATGGATACTTCTCCTTCATTGCTTCCAAAGGCTCCCATGTTACCTCCTCCGTCGAATGGTTCTTCCATAAAACTTTAACCAGCTTCACAATCTTATTTCTCAACACCTTTTCTTTCAAATTTAAAATATCTACTGGCTGCTCCTCATAGGTCAAATCCTCTGTTAATTGGACCTCTGAAGGTTGAACTATGTGTGAAGGATCTGATCAATACTTTCTCAGCATCAATACATGGAAGACATTGTGGATCTTAGAAAATTCCGCTGGCAAAGCTAACTTATAGGTTAAAAGCCCAATCTTTTCAATGATCTCATAAGGGCCTATGTATCTCGGACTAAGCTTTCCCTTCTTATCAAATCTCAAAACCTTTTTCCATGGAAAAGCTCTAAGAAACACTTTGTCTCTAACTTCAAATTCTATCTCTTTTCTATGTGCATCCGTGTAGCTCTTCATCCTATCTTGAACTGCTTTAAGTCTCTGTTTCATCAATTTAATCTTATCAACCGTAACCTGTACCAACTCAGGTCCTATAAATGTCCTTTTATCTTCTTCATCCCAACAAATAGGAGTTTTGCATCTCCTACCATACAAAGCTTCATAAGGTGCCATTTGAATTCCTGAATGATACGAATTATTGTAAAACTCAATTAAAGGTAAATGATCATCCCATAAGCCTTTAAATTCCATAACACAAGCTCTTAACATTGCCTCCAATGTCTGTATTGTTCTCTCAGATTGAACATCATTATGTGGATGGAAAGCCATAATAAATTGTAACTTAGTTCCCAAAGCCTCTTGTAAGCTTTCCCAGAACCTGGAGGAGAACTTGGGATCTCTATCCGAGACTATTGAACTTGAAATCCCATAAAGTCTTATTATCTCATCTATGTATTTCTTGGCCAACACATTCAAAGAATCTATCTGTTTAATTGGCAAGAAATGTTCGAACTTGGTTAGCCTATCCATAATAATCCATATTGCGTCATGTTAATTTCCTGCTAGTCCTTGGAAATCCCATCAAGAAATCCATTGTAATCTTTTCTCATTTTCATTCAGGAATAGACAAGAGTTTAAGCTCACCTGAAGGTGTCTGGTGCTCAGCCTTGACTTGTTCACACACTAAGCATTTTTTAGCATATTCGCAACTACTTTCTTCATTCCTTTATACCAGAAATGCTCTTTCAAATCCCTATATATTCTTGTACTTCCTGGGTGCATTGCATAAGGCGCATTGTGTGCTTCATCAATAATCTCATCTTTCAAACCTTGTATATCAGGAATACATAGTCTGTTTCCTACCACCATCAATCCATCTTCCCTCACCTTTATTTCAGAAGGTTTACCATTTTTAATCTCTTCTGGGAGCCTGCTCAAATATTCATCTTGTTCCTGCAATTCCTTCATCTTTTCATTTAATACTGGCCTTAATTTAAAGTTTGCCAATATACAATTAGCTTCATCTTGTCTACATGTTACTCTGAGTTTGGCTAATGCTTTCAACAAAGGAATATACATTGTCTCCACATGTGCCATAGTCGATTTTCTACTTAGTGCATCAGCTACTACATTAGCCTTCTCGGGGTGATAATCAATCATTAAGTCATAATCCTTTAACAGTTCTAACCATCTTCTATATCTTAAATTCAACTCTTTCTGGCTCATCAGATACTTAAAGACTCTTGTGGTCTGTAAATACCCTAGTAATGACTCCATATAAATAGTATCTCCATATTTTCAACACAAAAATTATGGCAACTAACTCCAAGTCATGCGTGGGATAATTCATCATATAAGGTTTTAATTGTTTAGAGGCATAAGCAATCACCTTATCTTCTTGCATCAACACACAGCCTAATCCCTTCCTTGAGGCATCACTATACACTATGTATCCATCATTACCTGAAGGCAAAGTCAAAATCGATGCACTCGTTAATTTGTGCTTAAGCTCTTCAAAGGTTTTATGGCATTCATCTGTCCACCCAAACTTCTGATTCTTCCTTGTCAATTTGGTAAGTGGAGCTGTTATTATGGAAAAGCTCTCCACAAACCTTCTATAACAGCTAGACCTAAGAAACTCCTCACTTTTGCTATATTCTTAGGTGCCTCCTATCTCACCACAGCTTCAATCTTTCTAGAATCTACATGTACTCCGTGCTTTGAAATCACATGCCCAAGAAACACTACTTTCTTTAGCCAGAATTTGCATTTATCGAATTTGACATTCAATTCGTTCTTCCTTAATGTCTCTAAGGTAACCCTTAAATGTTCCTCATGCTCTTTGTCACTCTTAAAATAAACCAATATATCATCAATAAAGACAATGATAAATCAATCTAAGAAGGACCTAAAGACTCGATTCATCAAGTCCATGAAAGCTATAGGTGAATTGGTTAACCCAAAAAGCATGACCAAGAACTCAAAACGGCCATACCATATTCTAAAAGTAGTCTTTAATATATCGAACTCCTTTACCCGCAATTGGTGGTAGCCTGATCTCAAATCTATCTTAGAAAAGACCCTCGCCCCTTGCAATTGATTAAACAAATCATTTATGCATGGGAGCGGATATCTGTTCTTGATAGTGACCTGATTTAGCTTCTTATAATTCACACATATTCTGAACGATCTATCTTTCTTCTTTACAAAAAGGACCGGAGCTCCCTAAGGCGAATAGCTTAGCCTAATGTAACCTTTTTTCAGAAATTCTTCCAACTGCTCCTTAAACTCTTTCAATTCTATTGAAGCCATTCTATAAAGCGGAATTGATATTAGCATTGTGCCCAGAAGAAGCTTAATGAAAAATTCAATTTCCCTAAGGGGCGGTAGTCCTGATAATTCCTTGAGAAAGGCATCTGGAAATTCTATGATCACAGGTATTTCTTCTAACTTTCTTCCATCTGCCTTTGTGTATACCACATAGGCCAAAAATGCTTCATATCCTTTCCTCATCAATTTTTTTGCTATCAAGGCCAAAACAATTCTCGGTGAGCTAAATTTTCTGTCTCCCATAAACATCACCTTTCTTCCATTATCCAACTTGAACTCCACTGTCTTATGTTTGCAATCTAAGTTAGCATGATACTTTTCTAACGTATCCATACCCAATATCACGTCTAATTCCCACATCTTCAAGGGAATCAAATCCACCACTAATTGTCCTCCACCAATATATATCTCACAATCTTTATAAACTTGACTAATAATAATATACTAACCGATTGGAGTACTCACCATCAAAGGAGTATTCAAGGGGCTCAAATCCCTACCATACATAATTCTAGCTGATGAAACAAAAGAGTGGGTAGAGCTCGAGTCAATTAAAACAACAACATCAACGTCAAATAATTTAACCGTACTAGTCATGACCTCTGGAGATGTCTCTGCATCCTCCCTCATCATAGCAAACACTCTAGCTAATGTTTGTCTCCTTGGTCTCTCTGGAGGGTTCACTTTCCTAACCGCATTAGAACTTCTACTGCCCCACTTCCGTTATTGTTCTTAATACGCTCATATTTTCATATATGTTTAGGACTTAATTCATAGTCTTTTACATTCATTTTATGTTCATCTATAGCTGGTTTATCATGTTTTAGCATTATTTGAGGTCCATTGACGTAAAATGAATAAATGATACAAATAGACTTGAATTGTACTGTTTTTGAGTTTCCAGCAAACTTGAACTCTAGTCATTGTGGGAATTTTATCTCGAGATTGGTTCAACCAAAAATTCTGAAATTTCATACGTAAATGCTTGACTCATTGATGGATTTTTTTGGACCAATTGTAGATTTTTTGGAGCTGAAATTTAGGAGAAATAAATTAACAAAAATTCACATCATATTGTAGGGTGCCATAATGACCTATCGACGATGTTTCGGCCATAACTTTTGACTCAGATATCGAAATCCCATGATTCAAGTCTCATATCGAAGCTAACTCAGAGACGAAGACAGTGAAAAAATTTGAGCTCTTAAGTCATCACCAATTAATTTTTATGCATTGTCAAAATTTACCTTAGAAAACTCATTCCAACCAGCCGTATAGCCTTCACCCTTGACTTTCCAATCACAAAGCAGCCATCATTCACGCACCATACAAGACAAAGCAGCCACCAAAGAAGATAAATTCAATTCAGCCTCTCAACCAAGCAACCCACGCACATCACTTCACAAGTCTTTGTTCAACAACAGCCCACCAACAACACATTCACGCCACAGCCTTCGTTTATTGACTAACAGCTAGCCTCCAGTAGCCTCTTCAATCATGCATGCATATCACACTACTTACAAGCTCCATATTTCAACAATGCATGCAGCAAGGTAGAGAAGGACTTTGACAGCTCACATACATGCATTCAGCCCCTCAAAACTGACGCAGACCTTCCATGATTCAAGCACAAAAGCAACAACTCTCTTTTGTTTTGAATTACTCCACCAACACAGTCAAGGATTGATAGCTCCATCTCCACTCCACCAAAAACCACCAGCTCTCTCATCACTCAAGCCCTAACCTTCATCTTCATCTAAAACAACTCTCTCAACTTTCAACCAACAACACCTCCATCCTCACTCACACAAGTCATTCTCTAAAATTTGCACACATCAAGCCATCAATGCAACTTGTATATACTCTCCAAGGAGCTTCCATTCACCAGCAGCAACAAAGCGGCCTCTTCGTGCAAGCACTCCACGCAAGGAGAGGGGAGAGTTCATTTTATTTTGTTGTACATTTGGAGCTTTGTTCTTAATTTTTAATTAATTCCGTCATGAGCTTGTTTAGAGTTTTTGTTTGTGGATTATTTGACATGATGATTTGTGGCTAGAAATTTAATTTCTCTTAGGGATTTGATATTTTTGATGATGCTTTATTATTAAATTTCGCTATATTCCATGCCTGAATATTCTTATGCTTGTTGATTTTTTCTTGGATGTATTTGTTATTCCTTTAGACTATTGGAAAATGACTTGGTATAAATTCGCCTTTGGGAGAAGGGAGTTTTTACTAGAAGATTAAAGAAAAATTTGACTAAGATTTTTTTGTGAGTTGGGAGACCCAAGAAACTTAGGAGGTGAAAATTGAAGTTTTAGAACTTAAGAAACTCTAGGAAAAACTT